>JAOTON010001431.1:0-125872 GCA_034440635.1 Lepas anatifera | reverse complement strand
TCAAACTGCACTGGCACTGGAGTGTGCCATTGCAGAGTCTGTTCAGCTGGCCATCAAGACTCCTGCCTCTCCATCCAATGGGAAATCACTTTTTATTTGAATAATTATGCTCGTGATGTGTGTGCTTGTTGATAACTGCGACCAAGGCTGGATGAGACCGGGAAGGAGTGACAGTGTTTGTCAACACCATATCGTCGATACGAGGACCGTCGGCTGCGACGATACGCCTGCGGCCCGTCGATACCGGCAGCAGGCGGGTTCCGGGGCGCCGCGGTCCAAACAATAGCGCCACTGTTGTCGGCAGTACTGGCGCTGATCACGTGACCGCGCCTCTGAGAGCCGGCCGGAGCACGTGATCTGTGGCCAGACGTGTTCCCAGGCTGCGAAGAAATGAGCCCGGCGGCAGTCCGAGATTTAGCACTATGGCGAGCCGCGGCGGGTAGCGAGACCGGCAGTTGGTGAACAGCGATGAGGTACAAGCGCACCGGCCCGTTGCTTTTGCCGGCAGATTATACAGAGGTGTGGAAGAACATCGTCTGTCTTCGCCAGGATCAGACGGAGCCAGCGCTGTTTAATAAAACAAACCATTTTTCATTCATGTGTTACCGCCAAAGACCAGTGCCGAACTGAAGACTTACAAAGGTTTGTTCAGGGCTACTGCTGCTTTTTCTCACGCGTTGTCTCGGTTTGATATTCGTTTTCTAATCTGCCGGAGCTATGTCGGGCTGCACGGTGGGGGGGCACTAGAGTGTCGTTTTTCTGGTCACACTGAACAAGAGGTGGAAAATCATGCACTTTCTGGCGGTAAAGTAGGCGACAGATCGCGAGGTGTTGGAGAAGACAGCTGGAACTGAAGACGGAGCTGATATATTTTATCTCTTAGATATAGGAATGTCGGGTAGCTTGAGCGACTTCATTGTCCGCCTTCAGATCAGTTCCAGCATGCATTAACGATGGTTAAATCCCCACGGCGGGAGAGCAACCTTCCGCGTCTTATCTAGCGCAGTGCAGAGGATCCTTAAACACCCAAGCCAATACTCCAACTGGGCAAGTGTGCCTGTTGGGAGTGGCCCTAATAGAATAGAAAAATAAAACGTCCAGATCGCTAAGGGATACGTCCCTGTGGCCACAACGTTCCTCCGTCTGTTTTCTCCTCCAGCTACTTCCGAATCTAAAGAAGCTAATGTGTGTGGGTAACATGGCATATCTATTGGGCTCCCTTGAACCAAAATTTTAACCTCTAAATGCCAGGAGAAAGGTTTCCCTTGAGGAAAAACTTCGTCAGGGGCTCATTTGGCAGGAGGGAATATTTCTCCGCTCCATCCTCGATTAAGTTTCTTTGCAATATGGTAGTGACACTAAGTGAACGGACGAGGCCATTTTGAATGAGTGTGCGTTTTATTGTAATGATGAGTGTGGAAGGGAGGAGGAGAAGCTAGGGTGCAAGATTACGCTACATATTGGGTGCGACTGTTTTTTTGAAAATGGTGATTGGCTTGGGTTGTGCATGTCTAGTTGAGTGTCTATCAGTGGCAAAAGTAATAATCGTAGGAAACTCCGGCAATTAATCCAGGAAACGCTCACGATGGAGGTGTCGATACCGGGTCTGCAAGTTCCAAAGTGAACTTCATAAACTTCAAGAGGCATCAGCAAGTCAGGCACAGTGACCATCCAATTCTGGTTCGCCTTTCCAATGCCGTTTTTTATGCCGGGGGTCATGCCACGGTGGGATTTCTAGATTTCTGCCCCTAAGCTGGGTGGGTGGGATCCACGTGTCCAGGTTGCCAGGCAATACTTTTTGCAACGCATGGAAGGGTACCAAGCTACCAACCTTGACACTACCCATGCAGGGAAGATATCATCCAGCCATTTCAATTTGATTAATTTTGACCACGGTCAGGGATCCGCGGGGTCATATGCTAACATTAATTGGTGGTTCATTTGCCACTCATGTCACGCAGGCCTTCGAGGAAAATGTCATGCCAAGAACGTTATTTATCGAATTGACTGCTGTCCATGCCAGCCCAGCCAGTCCTGTTATATAGGGGAGAGCCAGCGTGCTGTAAGGCTGCGTTTTAACGAGCACAGCCGATGCCAGACAAAAATGCGGTGAAACACCATTCGGTGAACATTGGCTGAGGGCGCCGCTACTGAGGAGCTTTCCGCAGGAAACCAACGTATTCTGATTTTAAAGCCCGGGCAAAAACCATTTCTGAGTCCTTTTTCATCCGAAGGTATGTACATACAAACCAACACTCAACACGCACGCACGCACGCACGCACGCACGCACGCAATTTGGACGACTCGACTTTAAGATGGCCTATCGAGGCTTGTCTAAAAGTTTACCTGAGAGGTCCCCCTCTCGGAGTTCTCATCCCTCACCTGATGATGGCTCACAGCCGAAACGTTATGTTTACCTTTCCCGCGCTTTTACTTCTCTTGACTCCTGTTTTATCTTTCCCTTTTGGGCTACCTGTTTAGAGACAGTCCAACGTGTAGAGTGTGGGCCCAGGGTACGGTAGTTTGTGCCATTTTATTTATTTGACTGTTTTTGCACGACACCCAGTCTCTCTCCTCTTTTGAGAGCTTTCACATTTACTGCCTGGGGTGGAAGCTCAATCATTTATATATATATATATATATATATATATATATATATATATATGGCGCTCTGTCTCGATCGGGCCATCCGTGAAGTTCACATACTCTCAGAAGGCAAAGTCAGAATCCCTGGACACTGTGAATTTATTTATGCAATTGTTGACCGCGGGTTCTAACATGTTAGCTGTTGCCAACACAATAAAATAATTTTTTTAAAGCGAAAATAACATGCATAGCTCCATGATCTTTCGGAGAGGGCGAATCCTTAAAGCGGTACAAATAGTTATACCACATGAGTCGAGCCACGGAGAGCAGGCGCCCTGTGGCTTTGAGATGACCTTGACCGTTGGAATTCGTACCTTCGCTGTGCTTGTACCGAGATCCAATGTGTACTTGGTCATCAGGTTCTTACATGTGTTTCGCATGTGCTCTTCGAAAGCGCTTCCTGGCATGTCCATAAAACCAGCCAATTTTTTTCATTTTATTATTGTTCCTTAGACGCTGTCGGCGTTTATCAGTGTGATCTTGCTGATGGAAGCCGGTGTTTTTCTTTGTGTCGCTGAAAACCACCCATGTTCAGGGTTTTTGCTAACCCTGTGTGTTTTTCGTCTACTCGTTTTCCGCTTTATGTGCCAGCTTTCACGTTTCTGTATATAACCCCAGCGGGGCGGTTGGGTGGGTTTGCCAACCACGGACAGGGGAAGCAGACGGGGCGACAGGCATGGGACGCATCGCCTGACTGCTGGCTTGGCAGCTCTCGCGCTGCTTCCATTAGGTTGTCTGGAGCTGAGACAGCGTTCTCCGGGAGATCCATGGGGCTCAGTAGGACCTGGATCAAATCCGGTTCATATGTCGAAGACAACTGATTTATTTCTCCTTTGTTACTAAGTGTTTTGTTCCCAAGCTCCATTAGATATTCCCTAGAATTTCTCTGAGGACATCTCTCGGCTGGTAGCTATCCGTTACTGGTACTTTCCATGTGCCTGTGTGGGTGTCTGCAGCGTTCTATCGATCTCTGGCCAGTGTTAAGTAGGCATCTGTGGGGCTGAGTGGCGACGGTCGATCCCCTTGACCGGGCATCAGGGGACCGGCTCAGATCCTCCGCACCCCCTCCTCTGATAACAGCCGTACCATGAACACTGACCGGGCATCGGGGGACCGGCTCAGATCCTCCACCCCCTTCCCTCCGTCCTCCACCGATAACTGCCGTACCATGAACACTGACCGGGTATCGGGGGACCGGCCCAGATCCTCCGTCCTCCACCGATAACAGCTGTACCATGAGCACTGACCGGTTATCGGGGGACCGGCTCAGATCCTTCGGCCCCCACTGATCATGGCCGCACCAGAAAGCGAGGCTGGTACTGCTGCTGCATGCGGTCGGTGACTGATGACGGACATGGTAGCAAGGTGATGTTTGAATCTAGTGGAGTGCGCCGTCCTCCGCGCCGGCACTCTCCACTGCGACTGCAGACTACATACCTGGGCGCACGCGCGTGTTTTGCACCCACAGGATACCGTGAGAAGACCAGCTGTGTCTCCGTCCACTGCTGACGTGGGATTGATGTCACTGACACCACCAAGGCACTGATGGCCGAGCGACGAGCGGCACTACGGGCTAATAACCGATAAATATATAAGGAGCTCGACCGGCACGTTCGGTCCGCTATACGAAGTGACCCACGCGATTCCATTGCGGATGACATTCATGAGCACGGACCATATCAGTGCGGAAGGTAGTGCGACCCGTTGGTACCTCCAAAAAAGACAGCGAAACCATTCAGCTTAGATGATGTAGGCACGATGTTCTCAACATATATATTTCAGCTTGGTGTTGATAGGCCTCGATCCGTGAACTCGGCTCAGCGCTGACCAGTGGGTACTGACTGTGACTGACTGGCACGGGGCACTGTGACTGTGGTGTTGTGGACGGGCACTGTGACAGCGCTGACTGGGGCAGGCCCTTTGACAGCGGGCCACCTGGTCGGAGGGGATCTGGATGCATCGGCGCCACCGGCCGTGTCACGGATGCCAGCTATAGAGGCGGCGGGGTTACATTGGGTCTGGTCTAGAGCCTCTTGCGAAAGTTCGAGTTTTTGGTGCCAGATTTTGGTTAGAAAATACCAAGAAATTTAAAGAATACCCAACATAAATGAGGTAAGGTAATATAAAAATGCGCTATTATTGTCTGGTAACTTATATAAATCACTTGTTACACTATTTTGCGTCATTTACTTGGGTACATTTTGTGCAAAGCACCTGGCACCTAAAGTTCTCGGATTTTTGTGAGAGGGTCTGGACCAGACCCATCGGCTGTACCTACGTACATGGACCTCTAGAACTGAGCAGAACGATTTGCCGAGGAGGCACGGCTCTTCGTGCTAGCTCGGTGGGTGACAGCACGCCAGCTAGTTTTGATTTAGCCAGGCACCGCCTGGGCTGCTTTCACACCTCCCATCGCCTGGGAGGTCCGATCGAACCCCCGGACTACGATCTTGGGAACCAGAAGTGAGCGTCCTTCCGTCGTTATACGTAGAGAATATACAATAATATAGCATCATAAGTCAAGGACCTTGATTGAACTTCACGCTGAAATTTGCGAGAACAGAACGAGAACCTTAGTTGGCCTTCAGTGGATTCTCGTCATTTTCCGCGTAATCATGGCATTTTCCAATTGATCCCCAGCACAGTCCAGATTTGACCGTTATGCATTCGTTTGACCTTGACCATGATCAGGGAATGTTGTCTGTAATTTAGTTTGCCATATCTCCCACAAAAGCCTCACACGGGCGTCTTCCTAACAGTTTCGAGATCTCAGGGGGCGCTTTTGGACACCTCCACTGCGCGTTTGCTCTACTCAGCTAAGCGTTGGCTCCTCTCCACTGCGCGTTCTCTTCACTCCACTGGACTTCCTTGAATGGGAGCGATATTCTTAAATGAAATATTTCAGTAAATATATTTAGTCGTGTAGGTTTTTTGTTTGTATCTATTTTGTACATTTGTATTGGACCGTGTCTTACTTCCAATTTGGATCATATATACTTTGTCTCTTGGTAGGAAGAACAAAGTAATATATTGATTTCAAACTAATTCTTGTAAACTTGAATTAACCTGCCGAACCCAATAAGGTAGCAAAACAGATATGACCGTGTCCGACAAGATCTGACACGATTGAGTTTGATTACTGTACCTACGATGCAATATTGGATGTAACTTATCCATATATATTTTTGTGGCACAATTAATTTCGTTTTAAATTGGTCATTTCTAGGAGACATACAAAAAGTTGGTTCTCGACTGCAATCTGAATAAAAACAGTAAGACCTGTATTTGTGGTCACCTATAGCTGTTGTACGCCGTTCAAAAGAGGCCATTCCTGCTTGGACAACCCTGGTGAGGTGGAGGGTGCTGAGCCTCCCGCACTCTGCCCGTTTTATCTGTTGTTTACAGTACATGGCTGCCGACGCTGCTGCTGAGTGATTGACCTCATCAGCGAAACTGACGCTGTCTTCCAAGATCAATAATCTGCCACGATATATGGCGTCATGTGACCACATACCACCCTGTCTGTCGCCTTGTACAGTTACAGTCACCTTATGCAGCTTAGCCTTAGAGTCACAGTCATCTTATACAGTTCAACTGTACAGTTACAGCCGCCTTATGCAGCTTAGCCTTAGAGTCGCAGTCATCTTATACAGTTGAACTGTACAGTTACAGTCGCCTTGTGCAGCTTAGCCATAGAGTCACAGTCATCTTACTGAGCCGTACAGTCACAGTCATCGTATACAGTTAGCTGTAACGTACAGTCACAGTCGCCTTATACGGCTTAGCTGAACAGTTACCTTTGCCGTCTACAGTTAATCTATACAGTTACAGTCACGTTGTACAGTTTAGCTGTAGTTATAATCACCATGCACAGTTTAGGTGTACAATTAGTCACTTTGTACAGTTTAGCTGTACAGTTATAGTCACCATGAAGGTACAGCTTAGCTGTATAGTTGCAATCATCTTATACAGCTTAGCTGTACAGCTATAGTCACCATGTACAGTTTAGCTGTACAGTCACAATCATCTTATACAGTTTAGCTGTACAGCTATAGTCACCATGTACAGTTTAGCTGTACAGTCACAATCATCTTATAAAGTTTAGCTGTACAGTTACCATTGCCTTGTACACTTTGGCTGTAAGTACTCTGTCGGTGGACGTCATTTGGGGGGAGACAGTGGAGATCGATACGCCGACCCAGGTGCCTGCCCTCTGGATTATTTGATTAATGACGGTTGCAGACCAGTTCGGGAGCTATCGAACGCACTATTCCTGTTTGTGAGACCGCCGGCCGGTCCTCCCCGGCGGCGGCAGGCGTGCGCGCGCGCCCGGCTGTTTTTGTCAGATTTGCCGTGCACAATCTGCAGGCATGTTCGCCTGTTGTTTTCCTTTGCTAGCAGTATCGCAAAACGGTAACGAGGACACGACCTTCCGATGCAGATGGGATGTCGGCCCGCGCGGCCTGCTGCTGCAAACGGCGGGGTCGGCACGCTCAAATTTGTCTTAGATGGCCTGCTGCTTGATTGACGAGTAGATGGTATCATTAATGCAGCTGAATTCTTGTATCAAATGTTTTGGGATTTGTGTGAATATTTCCCCTCAATTATGAGAAGTTGCAAACCTGGGAAAGTAAATTTTGTTTTAACTTGGGTTCAGTCTTGGTTCATGATCTCTACAACGCTTCTTAGACTTGAAGTGTAGAAGCCTTAACCCTTCATGACAAGAAGCCTAGAAGTCTAGACTTCTGGATTTAAGTTCCAATTAAATTAATTAAATTCGTGAAATGGATCTCCTTTTCCGGCTTAACGCATTCACTCTTTTCAACAAGAGTAATATGATGTCCCCATCTTGTGGGCTCGTTCCTATCCTTTCCAAGCCTTTGCTCCGGTAACTGGCACTATGCCCTGTCCGCCCCCCGTCCGGCGCCAGTGTTGCAGTATTGACGCGCGTTGTGCGGCTGGTGGTGTGAATCTACCAGTGAGGCGCCGCCCCGACCCGGGGCCTGCGACTTCATAGTGACGTCACGGCCCCACAGAACAAAGAGCGAAACAGAACAAAAAGTTTGTTAAGTATGGGTGGTATGATAATGATGGCGAAAATACAAATTTTTGACTAGACCCATTGCCACGTAGTAAGTGATTTTAGAGTTCAAATGAAGACTTTGACTGCCGTGGGGTGTTATGCTACAGGGGTCAGTGGAACAAGGAGGATAATTGAGGAACCACTGAGGCTGATGAACCATAGCTCGGGAGACTTATCGCTAATATGCAAACCGCCTCTTGGAATAGTTTTGGGTTCCGTCGAAAGTAGTTTCCATAGTAATGAGCAAAACGTCTTTTTTGCGGGAGTGTCCCACTTTTATTATGGGTTTTAAACTAGGATAACAGTTTTTTAGTGCGTTGTAGAGAAACCAATATTGGTATATTTAATTTGTACCAAAACTCTCGGTACAAAATTTCCACCAGCTTTAAAGTTCAAAGTAAAGTACCTTACTGCCTTATTTCAAACCCTGGAAGAATACCTTCTATGTGGTTGCAGAAACCTGATTAGTCGTAAGCCCTACGCCTCGCCCACTCGCTGGAAATACCATGCCATCGAGTGAACCAGCACGAAACACCCCTTTCGAGCGAAAGCTTCAGGGCGAGTAGTCTTCCGTTGCAGAGCGTGGCAATGGCCGCAACACACAGCACATCCTCCCTCCCCCGTACCTGCCAAAACCAGTATCAGTTGTTTTTTTCTTTTAAAATCAAACTCTGAAATTGTTTCTTTGCATTAGACATATGCACCATCTTTCCACCACTGAATGGTTGCAGCCGCCGTAACGCCATCTGTCGTCCAGTTTTTGCGCCAGTGCTTAACGAACGGAGAATGGACGGGCGGACCGAGAGTACGATTGCCGTGGCAATTGAACAAATATGATACTGATGATGCAAGCGGACGTCTTCAGCGGAAAATTGGTTTCGGGTCCTATGATATTTCACCATATATTTGAATAGCCCCTGCATGCGATTTGATCTTACCTCAATGACCTCATTTGACCTTGAAGATATCGACCTTGGTCAATGAGAATTGGCTGTATGTGGGTGACCATCGCCCCCACATACCCCTCGCACTGGCGTTTTTCTAATTTGCTAGGTTTCCGAGATCTTGAGTGGGGGGCACACTTTAGGACCCCTCCACTGCGCGTTGACGCCACATCCCTATCCTCCGCATACGTTTGGTGCGGGGGGATAAGTATGTAAATACCTACACTCCATACCGGCGCACGTTAAAACAATAAACTCTTCAGTGTTACTGAGGTGGCTGGGTGGATTTAGTGTATGACCTGGGCCTCAGCTGGCCATCCTGGGACTAGTCCAGTCTGTCCAACGGGACGCGAACAGAACGATCCATCACAATCCCGTCGACTGCTGCCGGATGCTGGGAATCGCAGCGGTTAGCTCTGAGCTCGCCTGGCCTCACTCTCTGGCAGAGGCAGCTCCGGCTTCACTCTGACAGAGGCGGCTCCGGTTTCATTCTCTGGCAGAGGCAGCTCCGGCTTCACTCTCTAACAGAGGCGGCTCCGAGTCCAGCAAGTTCTGCTGTTTGGCTGTTTTTTATATAAATCTGCTGGTCCAAACAGCTTTGGAAAGGGAACACTTAATTTCTTCTCTCAAACTTTTAGGTCTGCTGCATAACATTGTAGGCTTTATAGTGCGCTCAGATAATAGGACTGCAATATAAAATTCTATTTTTCCGTTAGATTGGCATTATGCTTGCACCAGCCATCACACGCCGAATTTGACAGTCCTCTCCCTCAGCCATCACACGCCGGATTTGACAGTCCTGTCCCTCAGCCATCACACGCCGAATTTGACAGTCCTCTCCCTCAGCCATCATACGCCGAATTTGACAGTCCTCTCCCTCAGCCATCACACGCCGAATTTGACAGTCCTCTCCCTCAGCCATCACACGCCGAATTTGACAGTCCTCTCCCTCAGCCATCACACGCCGAATTTGACAGCTCAGCCATCACACACCGAATTTGACAGTCCTGTCCCTCAGCCATCACACGCCGAATTTGACAGTCCTCTCCCTCAGCCATCACACGTTGAATTTGACAGTCCTCTCCCTCAGCCATCACACGCCGAATTTGACAGTCCTGTCCCTCAGCCATCACGCCGAATTTGACAGTCCTCCCTCAGCCATCACACGCCGAATTTGACAGTCCTCTCCCTCAGCCATCACACGCCGAATTTGACAGTCCTCTCCCTCAGCCATCACACGCCGAATTTGACAGTCCTGTCCCTCAGCCATCACACGCCGAATTTGACAGTCCTCTCCCCCTCAGCCATCACACGCCGGATTTGACAGTACGCCTCTTCAGTGCGTCGGCGTTTGATCGAATGCTCCAACAAAGATGGCTGTGCGACTTGGCAGAGTATTCGCGTCCCGGCAGGATCTCCACTATCGTCACAGCGGAGGTGCCGACCGAAGCCAATCACGCGCAGCGGCAGCGTGCATGCGCGGCGGCTTTGAATTTAATGGATGTGGGGCATCGATTGGCGCGGATCAACGGCCGCATTCGTTAGGCGCCAATTAGCGATGCGTGACGGTGGCCTGCGCGCCTGGGGTTCCGTGTTCGGATGGTGTATTCGGCGTTCGATCGGTTCCTGCGGTGATGCAGATGGTTGTCATTGGGATGTTCGCATCGTTAATTTTATGCTGGATTAAAATGTATGTAATTGACTTCAACTTGGGGTATCATCAGGTAAAATCATTGGGAACAAATTACCAGGAGAATCTGTGATCAGCCAGGGAGTGCGATCATGGAGTCATAAGCACGTTTAATTTGATATCTCGGGGTCAGTGTTGGATGCTTTGCATGTTTCCCTGGAATCCCTTCTACCAGGGAATGAGTTAATGACGCTGTATGGTGGTGGTGGTGCCTGGTACATCGATACTATCGATACCTCCGTCCCCACAAAAAAATCTGCTATGGATGGTGTCGTTGAATATTTTGAAGGTTTCCGACCCCTAGGCTCTATTTTGTGAGGATCTGTTAAAAATTTGTCTTCTAGGCCACTGGACCCGGGTTCAAGTTCCGGCGGAGCCTCTGAATAAGTTGATCTGATCCCCAAAATCTCTTCCAACGGGGTGAGAGTTAGCGACGCCGTATGACCCTAGAAGTTGGTGCGTCGTTAAACCTCAATAATTATTATTATTATCTGTTAAAAATTGCCTTGAGATCATCCTTCCGGCAATAGGTCCCAAAAATTACACCACTGAGGGTTTCTAATGAAATTTGATTTCGAGAAATTCTGCAAGTTTGGGGTAGGTCAGTGGATACGATAACGAAGTGGCGATTTTTTTCTGGGATTGCTTGAGGCTGAGTATTTGTCAACAGATTTGCTTATAAAAAGCGTTTAGATTGAAAAGAGATTGATTGACAAATTCACACATGCGTTTAGATTGAAAAGATCCGTTTAACCATTTTGACAAAGAGACTGCCCCGCTAAGACAGTTTGGCGCGTTTGATTTTGCGTGCCTTTCTGGCAGTTTCCTCTCACAGATTGAGTACATTGTGTCAAAAATTTGACGGCAGTCGCTCGGTCACCTGCAAATGAATCGCGCTGTACCGTAACAAGAGCGTGCCGGTTTAAAAGGGCACGTTGACCGTCTCAGCACCATTGCCATTTACTCGCGAGGCTGGCTGTATGACAGCTGAAAGGGCTGAGCGATGCGGTGGGGTGTGACGCGCGACGTGCACGGATGCCAGGCTTGTAATTGGTGCGTGCACCAATCCTCAGCTTCTTCCGCGCGACTCCAGCTGCGGAGGCGTTCCTTCCGTCTGAGCGTGGCCGCCCCAGCACGCGTTGTTCCGCGCTGTTTCCGATCTTGGTTGGCACATCATACAGTCCAGAGGCCAGTTTCAAGCGTGCGAGCGTCGGCGCTGCTGTCGTCTCATCGTGCAGCGTGCCGGTTCCAGCGGGCCGCGGCCAAGAACAAAGGCTCGTAAGATGTTGCTCGCTAGTTTCGTCGCCACAGATGCGGCGGAAAAACGCACAGAGGTGGCAAACACTCGGAGCAACCGCTCCTCGAACATTTGGCCTTTGCTTTGAAAATCAATTTTTAAATGTAAGGAAGGAAGAAATTGGAAACCAACGAAGAAGAATGTTAACGGCAGTTGAGCACAATATGGTATATAACAGCAGCATTTTGACTGCGGAGGCGCCATGTCGACGGGCAATTGCGCGTCTGCGACCAGCTCCCCAGAGACGGAGAGCCGCCACTGCCGACAAGAAAGGGGAGTTGGTGGCAGCTGATGCGGCCCTCTGATTGCCTTCATTAGAGTGCGCCGTCTCTCGTCGCAGCGATACGGCGGCTAATGCGTTGCCAGATTGGCGCCAGCGTCTGGCAGCATCTAGCAGACCGGTGACCAGCTCCAGCGGTGAGTGAGCTGTCATTGAGTGTGACGGCGTCACCACGTGGTGACGATGTGTCACCATCACTGCGCATCTGAACAGGGTGATAGACCCTGTGCTCCCTCGCACGATCAGGGAAGACCCGGAAAAGCTCTGCTTTTTTGCGCATTCAGACAATCCGTGCAGACAAATCATGGTTTTCTTACTAAGTTGTTGGAAAAGTGTTTTCATGCCCATGATGAGCCATATATATAGCGCATCATTTCGCAAATTCTGGCGTTAACTGAGATCGCCTGTTAGTATTATGAATGTCCCTGATGTTTAGTTTATAAAGCCAGCTGGTATGCAGCCGTGCGTGAGGTTCCCTGCCGTGTCACTGCCTGTGGAGCATTTCCGGTGGTTCTACAGACCCAGAGGGCGGCCCGACTGCCGGTCCGAGGGCGTGCGTGCTGGTCGTAGGGCCGGCTGCCGGTCCGAATCCTGGTCTTAGGGCAGACGGGTCGGACCAGCTGCCGGTCTGAGGGCGTGCGTGCCGGGCCGGCTGCCGGTCTGCTGCCGCTTCCTCTGATTGCTGTTTACGTTTTTGACTAATTTGTAGCAGCGTTTCGGCGGCTCTGTCCGTGTAATGAAACGTGAGCGCAACAAGACACCGCATGAAGGGGTGACACCCCCGTCCAGGCCGGGGCGCTGCGTCGACATCAGGGGACGCCGTATCCTGTCACACCGGGGGGCCCCGGCGACTGAATTGCTGGCGCCGTCCGTCTCTCATGGACATAGCGAATACCGAAGCGTTCAACCGCTGGGTAGATGATCAGTGTTGATGATCGAAAACACACTGTCCGTACAGACGGCTGTCTGCCAACGGTTGAACGGTGATGCGAGGTGATGCCGGGGATCGCAGTCAGCGATTCCACTTCTGTGCGCTCCAGCTGGCTTATTGGCGGATATCGAATCGGCTGAGTCCCCCGGCAGTGCCGATATTGGGAGACACTGACCGCAGTCACACTGACACTGAGTGACATTGACCGCAGTCACACTGACACCGAGTGACACTGACCGCCGGGACGGAAAACAATTCAATCAATATTCCAATGTTGAATGCAAGCGTCACACAGTATCTTTTCACATAGCTATAAAGATATGCGGAGCACTTACGTAAGCTTCAGCAGTGTCAATGCGACAGTCCCAACGGTCGCTGTCGCACTGACTAGTCAACCGACTAGTCGGTCCAGGCGCCCCTGCACTTCACAGAGAAAAGAGGCTGCGCAACGCTGGGTCTTGGGCGTCAGACACGGTCACACGGTGTGCCCCGGAATACGGTTGGAAAAGGTTTATCCGGTGTGCTTCGGTTCAGAGGTAAAAGGTAGCCGTGGTAGTAGTGCCGAGCTACTTTTGACAAAACTCGGTGGGGAAAACCGTGCCATGGAAGCTTTTGGATGCTGTTGCATTGTTCTGAATACATTGTACTGAAATAGGCTGCACCGTCTTCAAAACGGTCGGCCGATTTGCAAACCGGTCAGCCGATCTGCATACGGGTCAGGATGCTACAGAACCAAAACGGGCGAGGATACTAGAAAACCCAAACGGACCAGGGTGCTGGAGAACCCAAACTATTTTTGTCTTTTTGCAGACGGGTTGCATGTCCGAGCCGTTGGCCAATTTTCCATCCGGGCGGTAACACTATACAACACCACTCCGATCAGCAGATAACATCCACGCGGACAAAACCAGCTTACAATAGATTCCGCGCGTTCCTTCTCACAATGGGTGGGCGGGGCGGGCGCTCTCGCTGTCACGCGCTTCCAACACTCGACAGCACATGCGTCAGTGTCAGTGTTTGTGTCAGAGGGCGCCGGCAGCTGTGTCAGATGTCATCGCCGTGTCAGTGGCGCGTGCGCGCGCTGCCGGGCCGCCCGCCGCCCCCGAAGGCGCACCAGCAGTCCTCTGGCCGGGCCTAGAGGCCAGGGGAGATGTAGCCGAGACTGCCGAGCGTGGGCCTGGCAAAAACAGCGCCGCGGCCGGCGGCCGGCCCAGCCACCGGTTTTTACCGCTGAGGTCATTTGTCAGCCGATGCACGATGCACCTCCGTGTCGCTGTGTGGACAGTCGCACACAGTGTCGACCTCGCCAGTACACCATCGGAGGTACTGGAGGTGGGTGGCAGAGCTGAAACACCAGCGGCGGTGGCGCCGCGGGGTGGCGCGGCCGCGCCCGGCTGACCTCGGACGTCCAGCACCTCCCGTGGTGCTGATTCGACCCAGAGCATCGACGACACATCAGCGGCGGTCTGGTTCAGCCCGTCCCATCGTTTATTTACCAGCCAGTCTCAGACTGGACCCGGCACCTATCACAGGCAGATGAAGGACCGGCCGAACGGCAGAGCAGCTGGTCTCAGAGGGCTGGGAGAGGGGGAGTCGCGACGGAAGGCGAAAGGCGGCACCGCTCTAATCGAGCGGAACGCCCCTCTCGCACTGTCGGCGGCCCACTACAAGGTGGGTGTTGACGGATTGCGCCCCAAACGAGGTGTGGAGAACCTATTCAAGTATTGCAGAACGGATAGACCGGGGCACCCGGGTTAGAGCCGAGATCCAGGCTTGCCTCCAAGAACAGCACCAGATCAGAGCGCTGTATGACCTTATATGTCAGTGTGCCCTAAAACTCCTCCAGATCAGAGCAGCAGATCACCACGAAAGCCGCTGGCGCCTTCCGATCGACGCGGCCACCAGCGAGCCGTGTAATTGTTGTCGGAGGTGCGACCGCCGCCGATATCCGACAAGTGGCGGTGGTAGCCCGGCGCGCTGAGCCGACACTGGCAAATACACGCCGGCCGCTGATTGATGAGCCCGAGCCGGCGAGCATAAACACGCGGGCTGACGCCATCTATCGCTGTCGGCGGCGCCGAGGACGCTGGACGCGGACTGCCACCGTCTAACACCGAGTCCCAGCCTCGGCCAGGGAGGCTGCACCGAATCACAGCCTCAGCCAGGAGGCCGCACTGAGTCACCGCCTCGGCCAGGGTGACTGCACTGAGTCACAGCCTCAGCCAGGAGGCTGCACTGAGTCCCAGCCTCGGCCAGGGAGGCCGCACTGAGTCCCAGCCTCGGCCAGGGAGGCCGCACTGAGTCACAGCCTCGGCCAGGGAGGCCGCACTGACTGCCTCGGCCAGGGAGGCCGCACTGAGTCACAGCCTCGGCCAGGGTGACTGCACTGAGTCCCAGCCTCGGCTAGGGAGGCCGCACTGGGTCACAGCCTCAGCCAGGGAGGCCGCACTGAGTCACAGCCTCGGCCAGGGAGGCCGCACTGACTGCCTCGGCCAGGGAGGCCGCACCGAGTCACAGCCTCGGCCAGGGTGACTGCACTGAGTCCCAGCCTCGGCCAGGAGGCCACACTGACTGCCTCGGCCAGGAGGCCGCACCGAGTCACAGCCTCGGTCAGGGAGGCCGCACTGAGTCTCAGCCTTGGCCAGGGAGGCCGCACTGACTGCCTCGGCCAGGGAGGCAGCACTGAGTCCCAGCCTCAGCCAGGGAGGCCGCACCGAGTCACCGCCTCGGCCAGGGAGGCCGCACGGAGTCCCAGCCTCGGCCAGGAGGCCGCACTGAGTCACAGCCTCGGCCAGGGAGGCTGCACCGAGTCCCAGCCTTGGCCAGGGTGACTGCACTGAGTCCCAGCCTCGGCCAGGGAGGCCACACTGACTGCCTCGGCCAGGGAGGCCGCACCGAGTCACAGCCTCGGTCAGGAGGCCGCACTGAGTCTCAGCCTTGGCCAGGGAGGCCGCACTGACTGCCTCGGCCAGGAGGCCGCACTGAGTCCCAGCCTCAGCCAGGAGGCCGCACCGAGTCACCGCCTCGGCCAGGGAGGCCGCACGGAGTCCCAGCCTCGGCCAGGAGGCCGCACTGAGTCACAGCCTCGGCCAGGGAGGCTGCACCGAGTCACAGCCTTGGCCAGGGTGACTGCACTGAGTCCCAGCCTCGGCCAGGAGGCCACACTGACTGCCTCGGCCAGGAGGCCGCACCGAGTCACAGCCTCGGTCAGGGAGGCCGCACTGAGTCTCAGCCTTGGCCAGGGAGGCCGCACTGACTGCCTCGGCCAGGGAGGCCGCACTGAGTCCCAGCCTCAGCCAGGGAGGCCGCACCGAGTCACCGCCTCGGCCAGGGAGGCCGCACGGAGTCCCAGCCTCGGCCAGGGAGGCCGCACTGAGTCACAGCCTCGGCCAGGGAGGCTGCACCGAGTCACAGCCTTGGCCAGGGTGGCTGCACTGAGTCAATATATCTTAATTATCCGCCTAGGCGGTGCGCGCGGCCGGCCTGCATGAGGGCGCCCTACAAGTGCTAGGTCATGCAGATCCCCTTGAACCTTTGATAAGTGCAGATATTATAAGTATCAAATATTGTCTTTCCGTCCGCAGCTGAACTTTAATCGTATGTTTGGGCTCTAACACGCGCATTGACGGGGGTCTGAGCCACTTGCGCTTGACAGGGGGCGGGCGGCGATCACCCGCCCCCTAAGATCTCGAGAACCACGCTAGGTAGCGAAACACGGTAAAGTGTTGAGTAGCCCATCCACTTCTCCATCAAAAATATTTGAAGCATTTTTTGTCAGGTCACATTTAAGGTCACTAGAAGTCAAAACATGCCGTCATAGGGATAACATGTAAATGAAGGTTTTCGGCCATTACATCTGAACAAGTAAGGATAAAGCAAAACAAGATAGACCATTGGAATCCTCGTAGCAAGCCAAATCGAATTATGTATAATATGACCTTGCTAGGTGAAATCAGGTCAAATATGAAATTTTTACCTGACCTGAGGTCAGGTCAAAGTCAAATTAGGTCAAAATGCATATTATTAGAACTGCAAAGACAAGGACAATCTAATGAAGCTAAAATAAACACTATCACCATTTATGACCAAGTTATTTAGTTAAAATCACTTTTCCTATATATGTCCAATGGAGAGGTCAAGGCTCGTACCTGACATTAGGACATCGATATAAAAAATACCGGAACACATTTTTGAGAACTCGGTAGGCCCATTATGTGGCATGAGTTTTAATCGGATAAGTTCACCCTGTTCAGACTTAAACTTTTTTTGAGGTCAGGTCACTTGACCTCTACTGGTGACCTGCCCTGAAATGACATTACCTTAAAATATTGACAAAGTTGTAAACATGATCACAGAAAAGGTATACCAAGTACGGCGGCGCTGCACGCCGCCGTTTTTATGCTGTTTTAATAAAAACCCGAGGGGGCGGGTACCCGCCTCGTCAATGCGCGTGTTAACATGCGCTACGCTGGGGGCGAAATTCGCCTTCCTCTCCTGGTTTTCCCCAAATAATGCAGAAAAATGTAACTTACAAAATCTTACCCCTGACACATTTCACGCATCTAACCACATTTTTTAGGTCAGGTCATGTCTGGCCAAGCAGTTATTCAAGTTCAAGCGGGATGAATGGCTTAGTGGATAGCATCGAAATCTCCTAAGCCACCGGTCCCGGGTTAAAGTCCCAGATAAGCCTCTGAATAAGTCGATCTAATCCCCGAATTCCTTTCCAACAGGTTGAGAGTTGGCGACGCCATATAACCCTGGCAGTTCGTGTGTCGTTAAACCCCAACAATTGTCAAACTAAGTAGTTCTGTGAAGCCCTTTGCTGCATACCGCGCCGGTCCCTATAAATAATCGATAATGAAGCTTCCGTTGTGGCCTGCAGACTGCGGCAGCACTAGGTGCCCCGACTTTGGCGGCCTGAACATGGCGTGCTCGGTAGCCACTCTTTAAAGGAATGGACCACTTTGTCAAAATCCCAAAAAGAACAATTTAAGAACAGGAGTGGTCTGAAAACCAGGAAACTACATTTTCCCCACTTCAATACGCTAAAAACCGAAAAAAATCTCCCCTTTTCTTACAATATGTGACGTCATCAAAATAGCACTTGAAATAATCAGTGAAGTCCCAAACATTGATCATAGACTCGCTATAAAGGTCCATTCACAATGTTTCCGCATGACAAAAATCGCATGCAACACAAGAAGCGCTGGTGCAAAAACTGAACGACAGATGTCGTTACGGCGTCCTTTTTATTCGGTGGTGGAAAGATTATGCGTATGCCTGATGTAAAAGAAACAACTCTGATTACAAAATCGTGGTTGGATTTTGACAAAAATGATTGATACTTGTTTTGGCAAGTACGGGGAGGGAGGATGTGATGTGTGTTGCTACCATTGGGCTAATTCGGCCCTGGGACGCCCAACAATGGATGTACTCGCCTGAACGTTCTCGGTCGACGGGAAGCTGGATGATGGTTCACTCGCTAGCATGGTATTTTCAGCGAGTGGGCGAGACGCAGGGCTTACGACCAATCAGATTGCTGCAACCATATGCAGAGTACTGCAGCCATACGGAAGGTATTCTTTCAGGGTTTGAAATAAGGCCATAAGCCCCTTTACTTTGAGCTTTAAAGCAGACGGAACTTTTATGCCGAGAGCTTTGGGTGAAATTGAATATGCCAATAGTGGTTTCGCAACATGCTCTACAAAACTGCTATCTCAGTTCAAAAGCCATGATGAAAGTGGGCACTCCCTTTAATAGTTCCCCCGATTTTAGCAGCCGTAACATGGCGTGCCGGGCTTCCGCTGGTTCCTTTACTGGTTTTCCCGACTTTAGCAGCCGTAACACGGCGTGCCGGGCTGCCACTGGGCCCTTTACTGGTTTCCCCGACTTTAGCAGCCAGAACACGGCGTGCCGGGCTGCCACTGGTTCCTTTACTGGTTTTCCCGACTTTAGCAGCCGTAACACGGCGTGCCGGGCTGCCGCTGGTTCCTTTACTGGTTTCCCCGACTTTAGCAGACAGAACACGGCGTGCCGGGCTGCCACTGGGTTACTGGTTTCCCCGACTTTAGCAGCCGTAACACTGCGTGCCCTGCAGCCGTTGTTTATTGGCGGCCACTGGTGGCGGGAGTATCCCATACACCACGCAGCCCCATACAGCCAATCGATCGACACCGTGGGAGCCACAGCGCCACTGATGGAGGCTGAATAGACGGCTGATCGCCGCTCAAGTGATCACGGCGCACTGCCCCCGCTAGCGCTCCTACTGCTTCGGAGTGCACACAAAAACAAACTTCTGATTAGGTTTTCTTCTAGGAAGTAAGGGAGTTCCCGGAAAGTCTCTCACTCCTCTGATTAAATGGAGTGTCCACTTTAATAATGTTTTGTGAGCTGAAACAGCAGTTTTGTAGAGTAAGTCGAGAAGCCACTATTGACATATCTGACTTCACCCAAAGCTCTCTGTATTAGATATCTGCACAGTTTAATATTCAAAATGAAGGCGTTAAGGTTCTTACTCAAACCGGGAATGAATCCATTTTTATCCGGCTGCAACAATTAGATTGGTATAAATCCTACTGCTGCGCAGATCACGCGAGAAATGTAAGCAATGGCTACGCTCATTCGCGAGCCTGGAACCGCCCATTGGTACCTAGAGCAAGGAGGTGAGGGAAGCTCGTAGCAAGCACTGCCGTCAACACGTGGCGCAATAAGCGAGGAAAACGTCTCGAGGGGAATCGACGATTGAATGATATCCTCTGCTGGTGACAGGTGATCCCGTCATCCGCAGTCCCGCCCAAGACCTCAGTAAGGCTCAGCATCGGAGCTGGGAAGGGGCGGAACCGGAAAGTCAAAAGCGTCGATATAAATCTTCTCTTGGGTGGTAAAGATGAGGGACAGAGTGACGGTGATTAAGAGGCTAAAACAGCGCATGCAAGTGTAAAAAGATATTGATACATGCGTTTCCCGTAATTTGTGCCTTTGGTAAAAACTGGTGACTGTGAATATTGTGACTGTGAATACAGTTATTTCTAGACGTGATAAAACTCGTGGTTTTACACATGTCTGTACGTAACAGCATGGAATATGATACTAGCCGCGGGCGTTGATATGCTCCACATAATCAACTCGCTTCCTTATGAATTGAAACTTTTGCTCAGCGTATGGCGTGGTCAGATTGGTTGGCTTTATCGCCATTTGAGTCAATTATAGTGAAATCAGTGCGATCAAATACCCTCAAAAGCATCTGTGAGCGAATTAAAATGGCCATCAGCAAGGCAATTGGACAAAAACCTGGGCTCAAACTCGAAGTTTTTGTTTGTGTTTGTTTGAGCCGGTCAACCAAAAGCCTTCTATAGTTAATTACAAATCAACGTTTCATCAGTAAAGCTCTTGGCTAGAAACGCCCATAACTAATGTGTAGTTGTGGCATTTTTATGACATCTTTGAACCATAATTGGTCGCAAAACTGGTATCGAAAGTCAATATTTTGTGGGTTTGTTTAAACCAAGGTGATAAGTACACCCCCCCTCTGGAACCGATCGAGCACTCGGTGCCTCCACACTGGCCTCTAACGGTTCCAAAACACCCCAATCCGCCCTGAAATTTGGCTTCCCACCAAACCCCACGCACAAAATGCACCCTCCCCTGCAATTTGATTTACACCTGATTATTTTGTATGGACGCTACATTTTTATATTTCATATTATATGTGTGCAATGCATGGAATTGTCAATCCCCCAAAAAAACAAGTGGTCTATGGTCACTTTTGTACATTTGTTTAATCAGTTCTTCTGCCTACTTTGTACATTTTTGTAAAGAGCGGAAAAGGTATGCCACAAACATAATGAGAAGAGAAAAGATATTGGTGATCATATTCTGCCAGAGATGTATTGAGATTTATCGTTTTAAAATAGCCAAAATTCAGTCAGCCGTTTCAGACTTCAGTGCATGGTCACGACTTCACTACTTTCACTGTGTTTATAACATCTTTTCCTCGATCAATTCTGCAACTTTTCTCAATATTTTATGGTCGGATCATCTTTTATGGTCAGGGTCACCAGTGCAGGTCAAGTGATCTCACTTCCAAAAATGTTAAAGATATAGCATAAGTAAGAACAAAGTTAGTCTATCCAATTGAAACTCATATCACATAATGGGCCCACCGAGTGCCACTTAATATATTCCGGGACTTCTCATATCGATGACCTAGGGTCAGATACGGATCATGGCCCCCCCCATTGTAAATGCATGGGAAAACGGAAATTGGGCGCAAATATCTATTTGTGTGGATACAGTTTACAATGTCTTCATATTCTCCAAATCGAAGTATTCTAGGCCCCTTTTCAGGTTCATGTTGCGCGTTTGGACCTGTGACCTCCTGACAGCTCATCTGGGGCTACTTAAGCAGGTTGTCAGGCTTGAGTCATTACCGTTGCAGGAAATTATAAATCATTTTGATTTCATTACGTTTGGATTATTATTGCGAGTCGAGTGACAGACTATGGACTATGCTAGACCAGACGTTGACATGTACCTGAGCAAAGGCTCGGCCATTTTATATTTTTACCTAGTATAGTCATATTATACATCATTCGATTTGTTGTAACGCTGAAAGCGAGTGGTGCCAAAACTTGCTTCTAATTAACCGTGACAGACGCTAGAGGCTAGAAACTCTTCTCTAACATGTCATCTGTGACTTGTCATGGCCTCAATATTGACCTGAGCCCAAAGCCCAATCCGGGGGGGTGTTTGAAAACCCCCACCAGGGCGAAGGTGGCTCGGAGGCCCACTGCGGCGGGTGTTAAGCTATCATCGAATCTGAAGCGGGCGCTTTCTGTTCGGATCTGTCCCGGTGGTTCTGTCATTACCCCGGTGAGAGCATCTGGAGATGACAGATCTGACAGTAGCGGTTGCGCCCTGATCGCTGAGTAATGCGCCCCTGAGCCGGATCGACACCGGCCAGCTCTGTAATGTGTGGTCTGTTTACACTACCGGGTGTGAAATATGCTACCCCGACTGCAGCTGGAGGCTTAACGATGGTGCCGCGCCGGTGTATGAGGTCAGACAGCAGGGGATTTAACGATGGTACCGCGCTGTTATCTGACGTCAGACAGCAGGGAATTTAACGATGGTACCGTGTTGCTATCTGACGTCAGACAGCGGGGGTTTAAACGATTGTACCGCATCGGTATCTGAGGTCAGACAGGAAGGGATTTGACGACGGTACCGCGCTGCTATCTGACGTCAGACAGCAGGGAATTTAACGATGGTACCTCGCCGGTGTATGAGGTCAGAGAGCAGGGGATCTAAGGATGGTACCGCGTCGGTATCTGAGGTCAGACAGCCGGCATGGAGAGGAGACAGCACCAGATGCGAGAATTGGTCGCCTGAGCTTCAGGGGCGGGGAAGCAGCCTGGAGAGGAGATAGCGCTAGACATTATAACTGGCCGTCTGAGCTTCAGGGGCGGAGCAAGCAGTCTGGGGTGGAGACAGTGCTAGTGCTATATCAACGGTCGTTGTGGGCTGTTGGATCGGTGAATAGTGCCTACTGGAGCGTGCGGTGTTTTAGTGAAGTGTTGATGCTGTTAATGATGCTGCTGCTCCGTTCTGGTGGAGTGCTGGTATTGTTGATGAGACTGGTGCTCCGTTCTGGTGGAGAGCTGGTACCGATGATGAGGCTGGTGCTCCGTTCTGGTATAGTGCTGGTGCCGTTGATGAGGCTGGTGCTCCGTTCTGGTAGTGTGCTGGTGCCGTTGATGAGACTGGTGCTCCGTTCTGGTGGAGTGCTGGTACTGTTGATGAGGCTGGTGCTCCGTTCTGGTGTGGTGCTGGTGCCGTTGATGAGGCTGGTCCGGCAGGGGCCACGTCCGTCACACGCTCCGCGAACGTCGGCCTTCGCAACCGCAGTCGCAGCCGACGCATCAATCACGCCGCGTTACACGCCATTATTGTGTAGTTAGCTGGAGCGCCGCGCGGGTCGTCGTCTCCGATTATGTCAGCCTGTTCTCAGCCGTCCTGTGTTCTTCAGTCGACTTGTGTTCTGTAGTGATAGCTCAAGGCTGTTATTAACTGGGAGGTTTCAGAACTCCCATAAAATGTATCTTTCTTGGTATTAATATTTGTTTTATTGAGACGCAGAATACTGTCCATGCCAGGAGGGTCTGCATAGATATTACTAGTTTGTTAAGTTCTGTTTGTTATTGCCAAATGGGCGCAGCGCCCGCGAGGTCTCTCCCTACATATGGGTAATATTTCACATATGAGCGACACGCCCCGGCCCGACCGTCACGCCAACGAAAAGCTTATATCTCAGAAATGGTGCAACGTAACTTGACGGGGTCTTCACCATTTTACAGCCTTATCAATTCAATTACTGACTGAACACATCAGGAATGGTTGGTGTCCTGGCAAAGCTCCTGACATGTGCAAAATCAGGGGCATGTCAAATCATACAATTTCCGTCACTTATTACGTCATACCTCGGTTTTTACTAATCTGAATAGGCCCAAACATGGTGTGCAGAGAGCAAAAATGTTGTGGGTTAAGAGATGAAGGTCAGTTCCTTCATAAGCCAAAAGGCTCGCGCACAGACGTACGAGAAAGGGGTGAGCAGATATCACCGCTACGCTATAATTCACTATGAACCCCACGGTGATCAAATTTACAACATATAATATGTACAACATATAATATAATATGTCGTCATATGTCCAGTGCAGCCGAACTGTGCGGACGTAATTTCTTTGCTCTTGAAAAAGGTTTAGATGTCGCTAAATATTAGTCATTAGCTAATAATAAAGTAAGCGCCTTGTACATGAAGAAGTGCTGGATTCAAATAAGTTATTTTTTCAGTTCGGTCATGTGAATTTCGTGTCGTTTAAAAGCTTTAAAGTTTGGGTAATTTTGTGAATTTTCATATCCTGTCATATTTTCTGCGACAAAATATCTGCTTGAATTTTCTCTCAAGAACACGTGTTTTTTTACTGGACCCCTCAGTGAACAGAACCAATGTGCCGTGCATTAATAACATAAGCCGTGGAAGAACTGAAAGAACAGGAACCAGCAGCAAGAGCAAAACATGTACAAGTGATAACTAACAATCGACCAGTGTGTGCGTACCGAGAACGATTAAGAGCCGAAAAACGACCCAGGTCATTAACGATTCCCAAACGACATGTCACGACATCAGCGCAAACCCAGTCACCAGCCGACGAAACAAGAAATGCGACACTCCCAGATGTGACAGCCAACAGCACAAGAACGAAAAGAGAGACCAGCCGAAAAAGAACGAGAATTATTCATCATCACCGTCATCGTCACGCCTTGTTTGCTGTTTTCCATGTTTTTTTCACCGGATCCCTTCATCCAGTCCCACTACCTCACCCCATGGGTTGAGCGCGGCGCCTGTGGCGACCCTCCCCGTGGGTAATCCTTGTCCTTCCCCATCAACCATCCTATCCTTATCCTTATCCTACCGTGTGTTTTTGCTTAAGTTGTCATTTATGTCCCTCATCTTCATTACGACCGGCTTCAGAATAGCCACATGAATAGTAGAGATGCCGTGTAAGTCAAATAATAAATAATATATTCGGGTTGATCTAAGAACAAGATAGCATTGCTTACATTTTACGTCCTACGCCACGAACACGTGCGCAACCCTTTTGGATACGTCAGAAATTTAGCTTTTAGACCTGCGAAACAGCTTCGGCGCTGTCCATGCCATGCAGAAAATGGAAATACCGCGTTTTTAGGGGCCTACCGCTTAAAAGGCTCGTCCATTTCAATTTTACCTTCAGATTTTCGATATCAGGTGCCCACTTGGTCTTCGTCCACGCAAGCGTTTTACTGGTTTAGACAAGCAAGAGTAGTCATAGGTTATACCGCAGGGAATGGGTGGGTCCAGGGGTTAGTGGGGACCCACCCAGCGTCCCACACCGTGCCACAGTGTTGTGAGGGCTCTCGAAAACGAACAAAACACCTGAAAATCTACTCCATTGTTTCAGGTGGTAGTCTATATAGAGTTATTGACAATTATTTGGAGTACCTTTTGCCGATGTTTATTTCTTTCTATACCTTCTGGTTCGTCCAATATGTTGCTACAATGTCATAGCTAATTTCGCGCGCGTGACACCGAAGTTTAGCGTTGTATCATAGACAAAACTTTAGAGCTGCGCCACAGGGGCGGCTCCGGCCCTTCGCGACAGGATAAACAAAACTTGAGTTGCGTGACCTTTTGTCACCTGCGCTTTTATACTGCCTTGGCGGCCGTTGAACGCACGACAGCTCCGCCCCCCCCCCACACTACCCACAGTCGGACACCCACACCGTGCGTCACAACCTGCGGTCCGTAGACATCAGATCACGGCCAAATAGTGCGAAACGGGCGAGCAGCACCCCTTCCCTCGCTTGAATTACCCAACTTAGGACCAACAATGCACAACAGGCCAGGGTCACATCTGCCAATCGATTCAACAGGAGAAGGCCAAATACCCTGTTTGTTTACTAGTTTCAACAGCAGATGTCAGTGTTGCACATGACTGTTTGATTCGTGATCGTTTTGATACCCTGGGTGTGGACATTGTAATTTCTAGACTTTGTTTGGGGACGGTTTGACTTTACCCTATGAGATCACTTTGTTGATTTCTTTA
The DNA here is from genome assembly GCA_034440635.1 of Lepas anatifera. Taxonomy (NCBI): domain Eukaryota; kingdom Metazoa; phylum Arthropoda; class Thecostraca; family Lepadidae; genus Lepas; species Lepas anatifera. The sequence continues at coordinate 100,350 of JAOTON010001431.1, read as the reverse complement.
TCTGTACACTCAATATTTTGTGACATGAACTTGGAAAAATTCTTATTTCTTCCCAAAAATGGCCCTTTCCTGTCTTTTCGTGCGCTTAATGATTCCCTTTGCTTAATCCAATTTGAGAGAGTTTGATTCCTGGGGGACTCTAGTGACCTCTTGCAAGTGTATTACATCCAGAGTTGTGCGTTTCAGAATTTTCTTGAGTAGACTTAACTCGACTCGTGTGCTGATAGTGGTTGACCAAACTCTGACTCAACTCATTGTCAAGAGTTCAGTGAGCCGCCTCAACTCTGACTCAAGGTTAAATCCTCCCGACTCAACTCCGACTCAACTCACGACTCAACTCAACTCAAACCTTGAATCGGTTTCAAAATCTATAAATAAATGATATATAATATAAATGAATAATAATAACAAATGAATAAACCAATAAACCACGGAAAGAAATGCTGTACAGGAAGTCATACAGGGAACTGAAGATTAATAGATGAAAGATTAATTAATTGAAAAATTGAAAATAAATAAATTATAGCCATTAGCCACCGATATCTTTTTATCTTTCCAGACTGTCATTACCAGATAAAGCTGCCACACCATGTTGCAATGATTTCTAAAAGAAGCCTTGCATGCTTAACCAGGTACATGAAATGGAAAGGAACTTAAATGGGTTAAGGTTACAACAACATAGGCAAATAATTGCACCTCCATACTATCAGAAAAAGTCTAAGCTAAAACACATTATCTAAACTGTATTTTCAGGAATGATAAGGGTATTGCTTTTTGTTTCTGTTAAAGAACGATGCTGGATAATTTTGCTAAATGAAACACGTGCCATGAGCTGAACCAAAATCTAGCTATAAATACTAGAGTACGTAGTTGCATTTGCAAATTTTAAGAACTAAAGCAAAACCTAGGAAATAGTATACCATATCAATATATGACATAGGACGATAGAAATGGAAATTGTATCATCGTGTTGCATTTAATGCATTCATATTTGTAAACCCAATATAATTTTCAGCTTGGAAACCTCCAATACAGTACGTACCTATCACACTTCAAGATGGGAGCACAGTTTGATAAAAAATTGCCAATGCATACGGCTTCCAAATAAAATACGGACAACGATCAGACAAAAACAGTAGCATGAAATAATTCGTCTGATTCGCGCAACAATGGCATTTCAATATTTTGTCAAATTAGAGTTCAAACTTGTCTATGCTAATAGTAAGAACTGGCAAAATTAAAGCAGCAGCTGCAGACGGCGCATTTAAGACAAAAGAAACAATATCATATGTATATTAGAAATATTCACATCACTCTATGAATTACCACTTAACTTTTAAAATGTTTTGGCCTGAAGCTACTTTAGCTTGAGCCTATCCTTGACTAAAGCTGTTCTTCAAAGACAGCAATGGCGCACTCTTGCCTGCGCTTATTCTTTTATTGGAGTGCTGGTGGAACGTTTGAGTGTCTCTACTAATCGTGTGTTGTGGTCGAAAAGAAGTAATACTGGATATTGATGATGATGATGATGAGTTTTGAGATATTTTAAATGCATTTTGCAGTCCATTCCACCTCTTATAATTTGAAGACAAGGCCAGAGATACGAGCCTGTTTAATTTTTCGATTACATGTATTATTTGTGCCTAGGGATTTCTTCAGACCGGATGGGCCTGCAAAATAAGCAATTGAACCGTATAATTAATTTGATATATTGAAACAAATTAAAACTTTGACTGAAACACTAGAGGAAAAGATATTCAAAGAAAGTTTGCAAAAGGTAGGTAAATTCAAACTCATTCAACATATTTACATACTGAGTTAATTTTTTTGTCAACTCATTTGACTCGCTGTCTTCACAGCTCAACTCAGCTCAACTCATTGACGTGGTGTGAACCGACTCAACTCAGCTCAACTCACCTGTCTAATTTTTTCTACTCAACTCGGGGTTGAATGAGTCGGAATTTGAGTTAAACTCCGACTCCGACTCATGAGTCGCACAACTCTGATTTCATCATCCAAAAGTAGAAAGATGTCTGGTTTTTGGACATGGAAGGGTTCATAATCACTTTGATGGCCATGACATGATATCTCTTCTCGACCCAGAGGCGGGGGGGGTCCTGGATGGGTTAACACTGGGACGGTAATATACAAGCCCTATACAAAGCCAATGTGAGACCCACAATCCAAGGGGTCCTGGGCCCCCAAGCCCCGGGATCTCCATTCATATTTTTGACGCGTCTTATGTTCGGTGTCATTTTTGCGCAGGTTAAGATTTGGACAAATGCTATAAGGTGCATGATTCATTATTTTGCCCAGAGTCCCTGAGCAGGTCAACAAGTGTTGTGACGTTTCTGTAAGCCACCCACGTTTCGAAACATGCGTTTTAAACCTTGGAAGAAAAGTTATATAATCGCGCTCTCAGACGATGCAGTTCCGAGTGGGCACCACCCCATGGTTCGAACGGCATAGAGACAGGTTTTCCGAGCACTGGAGCTTTGGATGCTGCTTTTGCAACTGTCTATAACGGCATGTTTAGTGAAATAAATCCCAGAACAGTAATAGTTCCCTTTAGCCCGGCACGCTCCGCATAAACCGTCTCGAATGGCCTTGTCTAGGCCTGCCACTGGCTTTGAGCCACTATTTGGCGCTGGCCACTGCCTCTAATTCATATTCAGAACTATTAGCTACGCCCAAGCAAACTTTAACCGCCCAAACGCGGTCCTCTAAACTTCCCCATTGAAGGTAAGAGAGCCAAATATGAAACAGGCCTACGTTCCGGCTGTCGCTGTTACAGTTGATATAGATGTCAAATTTTCAACGCATCAGAGTTACTTTGAAGGAAGCTCTAGTCAACATCAAATATGAAATTGGTACAAACAATGACAAAAAGAAGGAAAGAAAGAGTAATGATTTGGTTCCTGTATTCATTTGAGATCACTAACCTGGCTTGACCTTAAATGATTCCATTTTAATCCAAACATGTTTTGTATTGTATCAATAAACACTTGTCAAAGTAAAGAGCATCTGCCGGCAAAAGTCAAAGCAAGTCCCTATCACCCAACTTTGTAAATATGTAATAAAAGGCGACTGAGCTGACATGACCTTATATTGAGTTAAGTACCAAGATATGCACCAGAGCATAAAATGTATGACGGTTTTTGTTCCATGGTGATCCATCGTCTGGTGCCTCAGAAACTCAGTTATGTCCGTTTTCACTACCCCCTTACAGCACTGTGTGCCGATCCCCATCTCCGCCCTGTAGCCGTCCCCGCACCCCCCCAATATATAAGTGTTGGCACCCCCCATGATGCAATTTTGGTCTCCTCTGATAGTCGCACCTTAAGAATTCGCAACCCACTTAGCCCAAGTAGTGCCCCTCAGACCCAAATCCAGGATGGCATCGCTCCCAATATAAAACACGGGAAAAACAGTTCCATAGATCCATCGTGTGCCATAATAATTTGTAGGAATATATATATATATATATATATATATATATTTGGTGAGCATGGTTTGAAATTTTGCAAGTACAGTTATTTGACTTTTATTGATTCACAGGGTTAAATGACAGCATTTATGAGACACTTAATAACGAAAAATACAACAATAAAACAGAACGCAGTTCTGTGTCTGGTATGAGGGCTGTGTTTCAAGTAGTAATTGGGTTGCTTCTACCACCTTCCCTTGTTTAGATCATGCACGCTCATCGAAAATATCCGTCTAAATTTATTAGAAACAATTTTCGGAGCATATGTGGAGGAATAATTTTGGTGAAACAGCCGGAAGGGGGGGACATCGCAGTTTGTTTCGTACGATTAGGCAAACTCTCTAGCACTGACCTCAAAATGACCAGGAAGCTCATTGTCATAATAATTGTAGTTTTTAGATGCTGCAGATACTTTGATCATTGGCACCCATACCACTAGATGAGTCCTCCCGCTGGGTGGAAGCTATAACTGGCTGATGAATGTATAATTCCTCCGCTGTCACTTGTCCTATATTTTTTACAAAATACTTTATGCTTTAAGAGTATGTTTCCTAGGTATATGCTCAGTACCTGGCCAAATGAAATTTTGAAATTACCTACATGGCTGGGATATTAGTTTCTGTTTCTGGATGTAGAGTACCGCGGATTTTTCATATTAGGCTGTGCAGCATAGTTCATGTATTTAAGGGAGTGTATTGTACAGTGTTTATAATACAATGGTTCTTTTAACGCTGTCGCAGTTGACAGTTTTCGGATTGGGGCGCCCCCGATGGTTTTTGGAAATCCACGTTATTATAGTGGATCGATTAAGAGGGTCCTCGTTAGAATAAAAGATCTGTTGCCTGTAACTTTTGTGTTTCACTGTAGAATTTTAAATGTCGTGGTATGACGCCTCGAAGGCGAAATGCGTCAAAACATCGAAAATGTTTTGAGTCCCAAATTAGGTTTAGTGCTTTTTCACTACCCTAACATGGAACAAAGCAGCACGTGCTTCCCTGTTCTGGTATATTATCTGGTTTTACTTCGGCAGCGCATTCATTACTTCACACTCGCTATAACTCGTCCGACGGTTAAGGTTTACTTTTATGTATGTACCTACGTCTCTTTCTTTCCCTTCTCTCGGTTACCATCGGGCCGGGCCCATCTCCTTTTCGCTCAGCAGAAACCCACCCCGCGACTCTCCTGACTTCAGCGAACTCGACCGCCGGCTAGCCAGTGCTGACTCTGCCGCTATCTCGCCTGTACCAAAGGATATCGGATGGTGGCGTATATAATCAAGCCAATGGAGGGCAAAATATGGCTAGTAATGTTTGAAAAGGTCTTGTTCATATATCTCTTGGTGTATGGCTTAAGCTCTATCATTCTCATGGAGAAAATTCCGCTGAATTTCTCGCTATACAAGTGAACGCGCCTCCACCAATCACCAGCCGCCATTCGCTAGATGCCTATTGCCCGCAGGGCACAGAGGTTAGGAAGGTCACGCCGCTGGGCACTGCTGTCGCCGAGTTCAAGCATCGGTGGGGAGCGGTCGCGTGTCGGATTATAAAACGTACGCGTGTGGTGTTGAGAATGGTGGTTGTTCTGTCTGCTGTTGGACTGAGGGAGGAGGGCAGATGTAGGAGGAATTCTGTGCACATGGGTGGATGTATAGTTTAGGTGTTTGTGCAGTATGCGGTGTCGATATCACTGGATTAACGTGGGTTCAATCCCCACGGCGGGAAACTGCCTTCCGTGTTCGATCTGACCCGGTGGAGAGGATCCTTAAACACCCACGCCAATAATCCCTGTAATTGGGCAAGTGCGCCTGTTGGGAGTGGCCCTAAAAATAAAAAAATAAAATAAAATGTAAAAGGGTAAGGTGCTTCCAGCGCCGTTTTAATTTTTCCCTATCACCTCCGATTCCCGAGATCGTAGGAGGTCCCATCACCAGGCGGTGGTTTGTATGAAAAGAGCTCAGGCGGTGCCGGGTTAATGAACAGTACCATATAAGGGTGTGAATTTATATCACTTCCGAGCCCGAGCACCTATGTTGAAATATTCATTTAGTGTTAATATAGCCCTTAAATTTATTGTTTATCATTTTCAGAATGTAAAAGGGATTGCTAAAACAAAAGTAAAATTATGTTTCATCCTTTCATGTGGCGGCCATTTTTTTCAAATTTCGGCACCCACAATCATTTTTGAAAAGCCACAGCCCTGGCCAGAGGTCAGAGCGGATACAGTACGGTACAGTAACCAGAGGCTAGAGCGGATACAGTACAGTACAGTAACCAGAGGCTAGAGCGGATACAGTACAGTACAGTAACCAGAGGTTAGAGCGGATACAGTACAGAAACCAGAGGTTAGAGCGGATACAGTACAGTAACCAGAGGCTAGAGCGGATACAGTACAGTACAGTAACCAGAGGTCAGAGCGGATACAGTACAGTAACCAGAGGTCAGAGCGGATACAGTACAGTAACCAGAGGTCAGAGCGGATACAGTACAGTAACCAGAGGTTAGAGCGGATACAGTGCAGTACAGTAACCAGAGGCTAGAGCGGATACAGTACAGTACAGTAAGCAGAGGTTAGAGCGGATAGGTACAGTACAGTAACCAGAGGTTAGAGCGGATAGGTACAGTACAGCAACCAGAGGTTAGAGCGGATACAGCACAATACAGTAATCAGAGGTCAGAGCGGATAGGTACAGTACAGTACAGGGAAGCCGTAGTGGCTAGTTGGTCGTTGCAACTATGGAATGTTTGATAGAATATAACTCCAAAGAGGCAGTTTGCTCCATGACAGATTTGGCACAGTACATGCCTTTGGTACAAATTCATCCAGATCGTGTTTAATTTTGTGTTCAGTCATGTAAATACGCATGTTACATTGGATATGTTCTTGTCTTTTTCAGGTGATGAGGGAATTCCTCGAATCACGGAGCAGCCCAAAAATGAGCTGGTGGTACGAGGACAGCCGGTGACCTTGAACTGTAAGGCAGAAGGCGAGCCGACGCCGCGCATTACCTGGTTCAAAGATGGCGCCGCGCTGGGGCGGGGCGCCCAGCCCCAGCGCTACTTTCTGCACGACAGCTCTCTGTACTTCGTAGAGGTAACGCAGAGCAGGAAGGACGACGACTCGGGTACATACTGGTGCGAGGCCAGCAACCGTCACGGCGTGGCACGCAGCAGGAACGCCACCCTGGAAATCGCAGGTAAGCAGGACACCGCCGCTTTCCAGTCGCTGGCTTGGTAAAAATCTGCTCGCCAAAATATACCTGAATTCCAAAACCGGGATGGGCTGTTTTTAATCCAGCAAAAATTATCCTCATTGTTTTAAAACTTGGGGTAATTAGTATACCTTTGAATGGTTTGTTCACCTTGTTTCTTCAGGCCTGCTAGGAAGTTGGACTGTAGTAAATATAGCATCGGTGCCTGTCACGGCCATTTTCCTATGGTAACTTCTTGGATTTTGAACTGAGCTATCAGTCGCTTAGAGCATATTGAGAAACCCTCTGGTGGTATATTATGTTTCTCTCTGAACTTACCTTCTGCGGAGAAACAGTCCTTTTCTTTTTGAACCGACTGGTCTTACCCCCTCCCCCTGCCATTAGCCGTTAGATCGCCGGCGGTGCCTACGGCCGGCGCGGGGTCAGGCGGTTAGGATCCGCTCTTCCAAATCATATTCCTCCGCAAATGGTGAGTTTTAGGACAAAGGAAATTCTAAGTAGGATGTTGAACGGCATACTCTAGCTCCCGGATATCTCAGTTACAATCCCATTATAGCTTGCGCTGTGCCGGCAGTGCTGTTTTCCTCTCCCCATTATTCCCATGTAAATGGCTACCGGCAATGGACTGTCCCGAAAATCATACTCCGTTTAGATTTTTTATGTGTATTTTAGATAATGGTCAGCAAACTGAAAGTATATTGAAACACATTTTGCAGCCACCAAATGAATAACATATTCATTGCCTGCTTTTTTACCTAAGACCTGGAACAAAATAACGTCTAAATCTTTCAAGACTTTAGAGAGAATCAAGCAAATTGGCATTCAAAAAATTCTTAATCAATACTTCATTGAAAAATAAAGAGAACTAGATCACCATGTTCACTCATATCCTATGCCTTGTAGTGGATAGGTATCTTTGCTTTTTTCCTCTTCGGGAAGAACAAAAACAGTGACTCTGTTCCGATGAGATGCTTCAGAAATTATAAATAGGATACGAGCGAGGACATTGGATCTTACTGAATGATTAAGCACTTGTGTCCATTGGCTACATGTTTGGCTTTCTCTCTCCTTTTCCCATTTGTCTGTGTTCCTTTGTCCCGTCTGTTGTATTTGCTGCTGTGTATATATGTGTACACATACATATGTATATGTGCCTGAATTCCTGTGTGTCTTCATGTTTATGGTCTTCTATATTATTGCACGCCAGGCACATATTTTCTATACCATGAGTAATTAAAATTATCCCCCCCTTTATCAACCACTGATTGCCTGGGGACACCATGCAAGCCTTACGAGCTTGCTTATTGTCTTGCGTGGAGTTCAAGGAGATACCTGGGGCTTGGGCTTGACGCACCAACTCCCAGGGCTATGCTTAAGAAGATGCTTGATATAATGTTGAGGGTAGAAGGATGTCCCTTGTTTTAAAACATATAGAAATCCATAAGAAGATTTATAAACCAAGTTGTAATGCAAATATAGAGTGTAGTGGTGTGGCCCAAACATTTTGGCTAACCTTTGTAAACAGTCCCTAATTATTTTCGTTAATAGGTAAATGGCTACAAAGATAAGGTAAGGGCACTCTTACCTACCTATTAATGGGTAGGGAAATTAAACTATGTTGGTGTTTTTTTTGCTCGCGCCTGGGAGCAGCGGCGCGCGTCCCGGCCCGTGTACAGTCTCTGACACGGACCGGGCTCGTCGGCGTGACGGACGGACGGCAGGGCGGCAAGAAAGCCCGGTAGGTAGCCGAATATTTGCCTTGGTCGACGAAACAATCTTCTTCTGACGGGGAAGGCGAGAAAAATAGCCGAATGTTGATGTAGATATGTTCTAGTGGTAGGTTCTGACACGTCTGATCATTCAATTTAGATTAAGAACGAAACTCTGATGCCCTGTTTCTCGAATGCTCACAATTCTGTCACCTTGTCTCGCAGATGACGCGTGTTTAGGAAACATTTCTTGGCTGACAACATCTGCGGGCGGAGAACACGTACCTCCCCACCCTGACACCTGTCGGACGCATGGTTAATTTCGACTGGATAAGTCAGTCCCCATATTCAGCTTCTCCTTATCAGGTCGTCATCACCCGCGTTCTTTCTTCTCTCACGCATACATGCATCCTGATCTATGCTGATCAGGCTGCTGCGATTGTGGAGGCATGCATCGTTGAAGCAGACAACTTCAGATGTCTGGGGGACGCGGGCAAGCGTGTAAATCCCGCTACCGGGTTTTCGCATCGTGAGGTCTTTTTCCAAACGATGCACAGTGATGCAGGAGGCCCGAAAAACGGGATGAAGCCTCTGGCTCAGAGACAGATGGTGATATAGCGATAATTTTGGGCTCAAATTAATGAAATGTTGGCACCAGGTGGTTCAAATAAACACTCCAAATAGTGATTTTAAATCTTTAAATTATCATTCCAACTTCAAATTGTCAAATTGTCATCTGGTGATGCCATCAAAGCATCATAGCTATGCATTGACAATTATCATTTTTAATCCAGATATTATGATAAAAGAATGGTTATTTTTTTGTTTGATTTAAGCCTTTTAGTCAAACTGTTCCAACAAGCACAAAAACGGCTTCTGATTCCAAGTCTACGTCAAATTATCGTTTAGTGATATGATTAAAATGTAACAGTTACGCGATGGTGATGCTTAGTGATATGGTTAAAATGCAACAGTTACGCGATGGTGATGTTGGTTTTTATCTAAGATGTTATGATGACAGAATTATTATTTTTCGTGTAAATGGAAGATTTCGACGGAGCGGTGCGAACAAACTCAAAGAGACATACATATATTTTCTATTCCTGTTTTCTCAAGTCATGATTTTGTTTCGTATAAAAATATCACAAGTCTAGCAGTCCAAGCGACCGCACCTCCAAAAAAGTTTAAGATGGCTTAAGTTATTTAAGATAAGATAGATACCGTTTAAGATAGCGAAAGATAGCGTTTAAGATAGCGTATTCTATCCAATTGAAACTCATATTACATAATGGACCCACCAAGTGCTACGAAATATGTCGCGGGATTTTTCATATCGGTGACCTAGGGTCAGATGCGGATCATGACCTCTCCCTTGGAAATGCATACGGAAAACGGGAATTGGATGAAAATGGCTCTTTTTATGTAGATACAACTTAGAATACTTTCTTATTCTCTAAAGCGTAATGTCCTAGGCCCCTTTTCAGGTTCATGTTGCACGTCTGGACTTGTGACCTCTGAGAGGTTATGTGGAACTACTTGAGCAGATTTTCAGACTTGGTTCAATAGCTTTGCAGGAAATGATAATAAAGCTTTTAATTTGGTACTATTACGCTTAAAGTATTAATGCGAGTAGATCGATATGCATATTGACTATTCTAGGTCAGATGGTGACCTTGACCTGGCCTAAGGTCACGATATTTTTATGTTTAATCTAGTATAACCACATCATATATCATTCGCTTTGTCGTAACGAGGGAAAGCGAATGATACCTAAGGGTTCATTCTAAGTCAACTTTGTTAGACTCTAGAGCCCAGGAACTTTTCTCGAAGTGTCACCTTTTTTACCTGTCATGACCTTAATATTGACCTCATTCAAAAAGTTACTTATACAGTTTCATCATGAATTCTTATGAGCTATCCACCAGATTTTGGTTTTTTCGCTATCCTGCATAGGAGCCGAGATCGAGGGGATGTTTGAAACCACCCCCCTCCCCCCACTAGGGCGCGAGGGTGGCTCGAAGGCCCGCTGGGGCGAGTGTTACAGTCGGAACATGTCGGCAAACGCAACCACAAGTATATTTCGTGCTTATATGTGTGTTAGGTTCGCAGTCAGCAACCACGAAAAGTGCAGAAATACAGTCATTTGACATTATTTATCATCGGTGTTTCACATTTAAGAGCACGTCGGGTTATACAATACTGGCAAACCGCAACCAGCAGTGATAGCCAGCCACAGCAAAATGTACACTCACCGACGTCAACATAAAATTAGGCGGGATATGAGCATCGGTAAGATTGTCAGTTTTGATCATATTTGCAGACTACTAAAGAAATGAAACGTCACAAAAATTCAGTTACCAGCTTCTAAAAAAAACACATATGACGAGTTATGTTATGACGTCACTGCTCGGTCTCCGATGCAAGCGAACTGGTCCGACCGCGCGATTGTGGATCTTAAAATGCAGTCCTACTTTGAAAGTCTATAAGCCAACAATTTGTCGACACATTTTCACAATTCTTTCATCAACCAACGTGCCATTGAATTTTGCTAATTGCCGCCGGGTATCGTTTCTCGGCTACGAGCGGTCCTCCGGCCATCTTCGAAAAATAGAAGGGGGCCTACGATGGCCCCTTCCAGTGCGCGTGTTAAACTTAAGTACTGCGTACAGGAGGCTGGCCGCTGGCGGTGTATAACGTTGCGGCAGCAATGCCATTTTAGCATTTAACGGCAGCAATGTCATTAAGGGATTTCTTCGTGGTTTGAAGTAGGGCTGTGAGCTTTTTATTTTATCATGTGAATTGTGTGGAAGTTTAAAACAGAGCATTGGTTGAAATAAGATAAGTTATTAGTGGTTTCTCGAGACGCACTACATAACTGTTCCCAGTTCTGGGTGTATTGATGTTTCAGGATGCTTTCAGCAGCTCGGTTTTATCCATCCCGTCATCACGATAATTTCTCAAGTGTTAATAATATGTTCAATTTAGATCATATCGTGTGTAAAGGCCGCTTTCAAAGGGAAAGCGTAAAATAGTACGTAGTTTAATGGATGACTACAAACCTCCCACTACCGAACAGTTAACCAGGTTTCCCAGCTCCTGTCAAAGCTGTTATCTTAGTTCAAACCCCATAATAAAAGTCGGATGCTCACTTTACTGCCACTGGCAGGTCCAGCCCATCAGCGGCTATTCCAGGCGGCTTATTGGCAGGGTAAAAGGATAGAACGGCCAAAAACGCGGACACCATACTGTTTTGAATACAGTGTTTGAATGTTTTGAATCGTAGTGTTTGAGGGATACCTAGATTGCCCCCTTCCCTTGCATGTGATAATTCCTTTAGAGCAGCAGCGATAACTGGCCAGTGGGTTTCATGTTGCAGTACTCGCGACGCACCGTCTCTTGTTCTGCCCTCCGACGTCCCACAGAGTGGTTACACCTGGATGACCTCTGATAGTAGCAATTTGGTTACCTGGCAGGCAGGTTTTGCCAGCAAAAAGTGCCCCCCCGCTCCTGGTCCGGATGACCCCCTCCCTTCTCTCCTTGAGACCGGAAATCCTGGATCCGCCTATCCATACTTCCTCGTACATTGGCGCATTCAAGTACAGTTTTATGCTGAAAACTTCGTCAAACTACCTGAATGTTTTCCCTGGCGTTTTATTGGACACTTGAAACAATTTGTTTCCTCTCTATCACCGACATGTACTTTGTCCTGGCGGTGCCTGGTCGATACTGCGGCGAAAACAGGCCGCTGGCAGCAGCAGCACACCATCGGCCCTCACTAAACTTCACTGTGGAGAACGGTAGACCAGCAAAGCACCATTGGCTGCAGAAGTTGGACCCGGCTGGACGGAAGCCCGCCCGTTCCCGCGCTCTAAATGCCGACTGGGTGCTCTTTTGGGTGATGGATGACGTTCCCGTGTCCAATGTGACAATTTCAAATGCGAAATCTGCTGCTGAAACGAAACAATTTGTGCGTTTTAGTGAAATACATAAGTGCCTGTCTTTATGGACCAATGACACGTGCAGACACCACTGAAATGATGACAAATGTTGTAAGTTATGTCTTATTTATCCCTTACAGGGCCTCAATTCGCTTCAATTAGCATGGACCATTTAAACAGTCATTCTTTTTCATGCCGGAGACCATTTCGTTTATGGCAGGATAACACAGCCATATATTGTCCACAGTGCAGACTGTTTCAGTTATGGCAGGATAGCGGAGTCATTATACCCACAGTGCAACCGACAGTTCGGTGAATTTTCTTGTCAAGTGGGTGAAACAACATGGGTGCGTGCGGCTGCAGCGAGCGGCGGCCGCTGTGCGACATTACTGTTGGACAGGGGAAGTGACCGGTCAATCCCCACTGCGCCGGCCAGCAATCAAACGACAGGTGTCAAACACCTGTGCCCCTGCCGGCCGACGTCGGCGCTCCCACCGGTCATGTCTCTCAACTGACAGGTTCGGTGGTTTCGGTTGAAAAAAACACTTGCGTCGTGTTTAATGGGCATTGCTGCAAAACAATTATTGTGGTTGCTGGATATTTGAAAAATCCTGATAATGGTGGTAGTACACATTTTTGCATCTTCCTCCAATTTTAGGATGGCCACCTGTTTGCTATTTACATTTTAACGGTACCGGTTAAAGCCCAAAACCAGCTCTTCATGCCAATTTTATCAGGAATTCTTTCTTATTTATATAAATACTGTTTTATGCCCATAGGCTATCACAACTTATTTGTCTTCAGGCTTATTTGAATGAACAGAAAATTATGTAGCATTAAACAGTTTGTCCAAATAATAGAGCTTAAATTGATCATCAATGCCTTAACCACGTCTGTACATTCGGTGGGTGTGGTGGCATGGTTGTATTATACTAGGCCGTTACCCGGGGAGCCCCTGTTTGAATCTGGAGCGTCGAGCTTTACTTCAACAGCTCGTTTATTTTCCATCTTCTGCTCGCTTGCTCCATACGAACAAATGTATGGAGTAGCTATTCTAAGGTCAATTTCTACTGGCTTTACCTTCGCCCGGTTAGGTGGTGGGGAGGGGGGTGATGATGATATGAACCCCTCAGATTCTCTCGATGAGGCCGGAACAGCGCATTCTTAGCACACATACTGGGACAAGCTTGAGTTTCCAGGTCCCCCAATACTTACTGCAGTCTTTTTAATTTTCTACCACTGGGGTCAATGCTCCTCTATTTTCTGACAGCGCTGGAGGCCTATCTTTCGGAAATGGCTTTTGTGCCCCTTGCTGAAAATCTTCTGTATTTCAAAACATGTAGTTTGAGTTTGGACCATGCAGCCAGAATCCCTATTTTGTCACTCACAATCATGCTCCTTAAATAGGTAGATGTGTAGATGCAGATGTGTCACCTACCCCAGCAGCCGAGTTGGCCAGTTTCTGCGCCTCTGCTTGCTACATTTCTGCTGAACTGTAATCATGAATTAATAAACCTGGATCTGTTGAGCTTCACTGTCTCTTGTATCTATGTTGATAGGATGTTTCCTATTAATACGTCATTAATGCCACTTTTATCTATATTATTATGATGTTTTTCATTAACACTCGCAGTGGTGGGGGTTCTAAAGTGCTCCCCTCTACGATCTCGGAAACCATGATGGTTAGAAAAATCCCGTTGAGGGTGTATGGGGGCGCTAGTGGTCTACATTACTACCAAGTTTCATTGACCTATTTCAATAGCTCCAAGGTCAAACGAGGTCTTAAATGTCAAATCTGGGCCGTGCTGGAGACCAATTGGGAAGTACCACGATTATGCCGAAGATAGCCGGGAATACACCAAAAGCGGACTAAGATAATAGAGGGAAGGTACCACACAATGTTCACTGAAATTGTTTAGGTCAAGTTCATTCAAGATCAATGACCAATGACGCAACAATGTAACATATCCTCAATAATGTACGATTTAACTGGCACTATTGCAGCCTTTGGACGGGAATTGAGGGTTTGACCTCGGAAAAGGCCTTTGGCCTTGATCTTGATCTTGACCTTGAGTAGCCTTAACTATAAAGTTATAGCATAACATACTTCAAACTGAATAATGCCATTTGACCTGAATACTGGAGACAATGGCCTTGACCTGCGACCTTTTGCCTTGACTTTGACCTTCGTGTGAGTTGACATTGACGTATAACCTGTTTATATGACGTTATGACGTCACCATTCGGTCTATAGTGCAGGCAAACTGGTGCGACTGCGCGATTGCGACGCTCTCAAAGTATAGGTCTGACTTGGAAGCCTATACGTCAAAAATTCATTGATCGAGTTTCAAAACCTCTTCACCAATCGACGCGCTCATTAATTTATGAAAATGTAGCCAAGTAGCGTTTTCCGGCGGCGAACGATTCTCCGGCTATCTTGGAAAATAGGCGGGGCACTTTAGGACCCCCTCTGCTGTGCGTGTTAATATATCACTTATTTACATACAGGAAGCAAAAATTCACTGTCCACGCTGTGCTCAACAGCTTAGCAGAAAACCATTTCTTCCTATAATGACAATTATTGATTTAGAATGTTTACAGATATACATACAACGCCAACCCACAAATATAAAAATCGAGGATATAGAACCCGAGCAGCTATCGACATTCATCATTCTGTGCTTTTCAAGTATTGATATCTTCAGGTCATTGGGTATACGGAAGAGTCAGAAGATATTTCAGGACTAAGTTGTCATACTTGTTGCTATCCCGTCACCTCATCGATGAAATTGTGTTGCCCGGTTAGGAAAAGGCACCCTTAAACCTTTCCACAAGGTTGCACCCCTGGCACCAATGGTACACCATGAGAGTGTCAGTGGTCTAGAGCGGGTCTAAAAGCAGGGGGCACCTACAGTGAGGCGTTGGGGCGCCGGTGGAGCGCAGGAAGGCGCCAATGATGCACCATGGAGGCGCCGGTGGTACATACATGCGATGTTTCAACAGAAGGGGGCGCCCACAGTGAGGTGTCGGGGCGCCGGTGGAGCAAAAGCTAGGCGCCAATGATGCATCACGGGGGCGAAAGTGGTACATAGCGGAATGCCAAAAGGTAAATTCGCCTACAATGAAGCATGGGGGCGCCGATGGAAGGAATTATACAGGAGCGATGCAGGTCTGGTTGTCAAAATGTGGTACTTTTAAGCAGTAGCATTTTACCACGGGCGCTGATATTTCCGTTAAGCCGTGTAGAAGTGGACAGACGGAGATAGCCACGGGGGAGGGGGGCTTCTCACGAAGGGGGCGCTTCAATAGTGAGGAGGCCGCATATATATATATATATATATATATATATATATATATATATATATATATATATGCAATTCCATGATAATGTCATATATTTGTGAGGGCACCTCTGGCCCACAGGAACATATGACACAGCATCTTGGAATAAAACTGACAAGTCTTGCAAGAGAACACGGTCATCGTTAAGTCTTGTATAGATCATCAAAAGTTGGGGGTTTTGAAGCACTCCTGACCATCAAGGCACGACCTTTCATAAATAAACAAGTCAACTCCTATCGCAGAACTGAACTATTTGGCAGCGACTTCTAATTCTGATATTAAAAGGAGGGGGAGGGGTGTCTACCCGGTAGTTATCGACATAGAAGCTGCTCAGCCGTGTTAAGCAGTGTTGCATTAATCTATTCATGCGCAAGAGCACCATAGCAGTGAAGTGCTCCACTTTATTCAGCTCGAGAAGCTAAGACGATTATTCGAAACCATGAAATACTAGTTTGCTATCTTTAGAACTATTTTCCCATCGCATCGTCGAATGTGTTAAATATAAATATATAAATATATATACATATATACATAATAGTTTTACATAATGATAACTTAGGCAGTGTTTCCATCACCATTTTCACAGTTTATTGCTCATAAGTGCTCTGAGGATGACAAAGGACGCGTCGAAACCGGTCGGCTGTAGCAGAGGTGTGAAATATTTCCTAGGGGAACTAATGGGTACATAATTTCCCCTACGAAACGAAAGCATTATTAGGATATTTGGAACAAAAATCTAAGAAACTCTTGAAATGGCATGTAACACCACATGCATTAAAGAGAATATACTGTCAAAGTCCTACACATATATCACATATAGCCTTTGTAGCTGCAGTGCCCTAAAACTCTAATAATCATCTCTCCTACACACATATATATATATATATATATATATATATATATATATATATATATATATATATATACATTGAGGACGCAGGGGGAGCCATTCCGGCCATGGCCCCCCCAAAGCGCTGGAGGGGGGCCAAGCTATCTTTGGCCCCCAAACTCCGGATAAATTTTTGAAAAAAGGTGTTTACACTAGGTTTGTAGAACAAAAATATCTTCGCTCCCACCCCCTGCCCCCTCGGAGAGCGATCATGCACTTGGAGAGGTAGCTTATACTAGGTCTGTCGAGCATTGAAAAAAGGTGTTTACACTAGGTCTGTAGAGTAAAAAAATCTTTGCTCCCACCCCCCACAAAGATGGGTTTGGCCCCCAAAACTCGGGTCTGCGTCCGCCCCTGTATATATATATATATATATATATATATATATATATATATATATATATATATATATATATATATATATATATATATATATATATATATATATATTCCCCCTCCCCAGGAGGAGAGGCAGAGATGGGTTTGGCCCCCTCCCCAAAAAACTCGGGTCTGCGTCCACCCCTGTATATATATATATATATATATATATATATATATATATATATATATATATATATATATATATATATATATCCCCTCCCAGGAGGAGAGGCAGAGATGGGTTTGGCCCCCTCCCCAAAACTCGGGTCTGCGTCCGCCCCTGTATATATATATATATATATATATATATATATATATATATATATATATATATATATATATATATATATATATATATACAGGGGACATATATATACATATATATATATATACTGTATATATATATATAGGGTATATATATATATGGGTATATTTCATATGCATATGTATTGCATATATTATATTACCGCCCGTTTGAAATAAGCTTTGGCAAGACGATGCTCCAGCTGATCTATGTTCCATGCCGCGGCTTGCCCGGCTCCGGAGGCAGTGCTGCGACTTTCTGGGCTCCTGGGGGATCGGCTCTCAAGTGCCCAGCGCTGTGCATTTCAGTTGGTCTGCTGGCGGTTCTGCCGCTCTGCATTTCAGTTGGTCTGCTGGCGGTTCCGCCGCTCTGCATTTCAGTTGGTCTGCTGGCGGTTCCGCCGCTCTGCATTTCAGTTGCTCTGATGGCGGTTCCGCCGCTCTGCATTTCAGTTGATCTGATGGCGGTTCCGCCGCTCTGCATTTCAGTTGCTCTGATGGCGGTTCCGCCGCTCTGCATTTCAGTTGCTCTGATGGCGGTTCCGCCGCTCTGCATTTCAGTTGCTCTGATGGCGGTTCCGCCGCTCTGCATTTCAGTTGCTCTGATGGCGGTTCCGCCGCTCTGCATTTCAGTTGCTCTGCTGGCGGTTCCGCCGCTCTGCATTTCAGTTGCTCTGATGGCGGTTCCGCCGCTCTGAATTTCAGTTGCTCTGCTGGCGGTTCCGCCGCTCTGCATTTCAGTTCTTCGGTTGGCGGTACCGCCGCGGCCGCTGAGGGCCGTGCGCAGTGCGGGGCTACCGCCTTAAATGGGCCCTGTCCCGTCCAGTATTGATATTTCACTGCTGACTGCATGAGCCGGCAGGCATACCTCTGCCCTCTTATCTGCAGGAATATGTCAGAAGCCGATGACGTGCGAACGTTGTGGTTGCACAGAGGCGATTCCAGGGATATGAGCGGCCTGGAGGCTGGCTGTTACCAAAATCTATTGCTGAGCCGCCGCCCAGCGCCGCTCTGCGGGCGGCGTGGCGAGCGCGTCGGCTGCAGTATCTACATCATCGCCACACGCCAGCCTGGTCTGCCGCGGACGGTCTGGCGCTAGCGCCGGCTCCGACACGCACAGCGGGATGATGCGCGTCCGGCGGGGGTCCTGTTTCACTTCGCTGGCGACTGGAGCTGGGGCTAATTGGTGTTGAACAACAACAGTCCGACACGGGGCTTTCCCAGATATCGGCGTAACGCGTAGGAGAATGTCAACAAGTGTGAATGAGACGAGGTTTGGTCGGTTATAAGACAGGCAGGAATCCGGGGGTCAGTGGGCGGCTGATTC
The DNA here is from genome assembly GCA_034440635.1 of Lepas anatifera. NCBI lineage: Eukaryota > Metazoa > Arthropoda > Thecostraca > Lepadidae > Lepas > Lepas anatifera. Next base: position 81,766 of record JAOTON010001431.1, on the reverse strand, counting down.
CGGAGGAATTGCGATGTTGTCATTACGCAATCGACTATAATTTTAATCGTGGGGCGTCATTGGTGTATTCCGTGGTAACCTGCCGTGAACCGCCGGATCTGAGGCTGCGCAGTTACGACAGCGCGTGTCCCCACGTCGCACAGCCAACAATCGGCACCCGTACCCCGCAACCGACGTCGCACGTGCGCCCTGCCCCGGAAGTCGACGTCGGACGTGGTCGTCGATGGCGACGGCGGCGGCCCGTCAGATCCCAGCCGGCCCCCGCGACGGGGGCGGAGGCGGCTGCGGTTCCAACCACCGAGCGTGCAGTCGGCAGCCCAGGAAGCGGGCTAACCACCGTGAAGTTGGACGGGAACGTTCTCACCGGCCACTGCGGCCTCTGCGGCGCAGTGGTGCTAGAGCAGAGCGCTCTGGGTCTGTAACAGAGCTGTGCGTCCGTGCTGGATTAACACAGCGCAGCGGCATCATTTCAACCGAATTCTGCATTCTCATCCGCTAATTCACCGCAATTCTCAGGGCAATGCAGAGGCTGACGAGAATGGTGTCGTTGCAGTGCATTTAGAATGCCTTATTTGCTCTAGATGACTTGGTCTGCCGCGCCGGCCTGCATGGGCATGGAACATTCAAACCAGGCCGGAGCTGACCGCAGCTTCACCAGGCGGCGTCTGGAGCTGCAGACCTTGCAGGAGCTGCAGTGGCATCTAGACCAGTGGACCCTGCAGGAGCTGCGGCGTAGGGAGACGTGGACCGTGCAGGAGCTGCGGACCCTGCCGGAACTGGAGCATCTGGAGCCGTGCATGCTGCAGGAGCTGCGGCATCCAGAGCAGTGGACCCTGCAGGAGCTGCGGCGTCTGGAGCCGCGGCCCCTGCAAGAGCTGCGGGTCCCTGCAGCAGCTGCTGTATATGGAGCCGCGGACGCTGCAAAAACTGCGAAAGCTATAGAATAATACCCATTTCTGCGGGGATAGAGTAGGCATAAATACTTGATAACTATGAGCAAATTCGATGAACATGACAGCAAAGGCAGCCTCAAACAGGCACACTGCACGCCTAGTTTACACCTAGTTTTTTATGTGGGAAGAGACTACCCACATTTTGGTTTTGAAACATATGACTGTAAAATTTAATATGCAAACTGTTTAATGGCTTACGAGATAACCCCTCTCCAACTTAATCATAAGGTTATAACACATAGCAGTATGAGTACGCACTCATTGCTACCTTATATGCTTTCTGGTCATATTTTCACCTTTTAAGCCCACTCTCCATTTATATAGGTAGTCAGGAGTGCCCTTTTGTCCCTCTCACATCCATTTAAAGAGATTTGTAAATAATTTCTCCAAATTGAATTAGTTTAAGTTATGCTCCTTGGCTGTGCCCCTCCCCGCTAGATATTTTTTCAGTTTTAGTACAGCACTTCCCAATCTACGTATTGTTAGTTAGGTCCCTCAACATGGTCACCGAGAAAGGTCGACCATTCACTCACAATCTCTTAGAGCCTGGGATCAGATCTGGGTAAAAGCAGAGGTCTTGAAAATATCTAAAGCCTGTTTAAGCCCAACTGATATCCAGCAAACCTTGTTAAAACATCAAAATGCTACCAAATATAAGCTTTGTCAACCACGTCCAGAACCAGTATGACATCTTATATCTCAATTCCATATAAAATATGATAGATGAACAGCTTGCCGACAAACACACTATAGCCAGATTCATAGATCTAGACATCGCAGTAGCATGGAATAGTAGCAAAACACTATCAAACATTCTGATTATGTCACCGTTAGAAACAACACCATGTCCCAGGGTCCGTGCTGTGTCACTAAAAAGTCGTGTGACGAAGGTTCACTATGGAGATGACACACAAAAATACGGTTTGGTTCTGTTATGGAAGAATGTGTGCAGCAGGTTTAGGCTATTCGGATTTTATCTTCCTGGAGCATTAAAATGCACGTTTATCTTATTTGAGTGATTGAGTTTGATGGACGCCTTAACCACTTCGGTCACCTAGCGTCCATTAGCATGTGTCTTAGAGCTGTAAACACCATAAATTTTATGCACGAAAACATTCTCATTTATGCCAAATTGACCCACACAACTGGCGGCCACCAGTCCCAGGACCAAAGCCCCGCTTTAGTTTAATGAAAGCACACATGGTCACCTGGCGGCCGCACCAGTGCACACAGAAGCGAAGGACTCAGAGGAAGGGACGGTCGACCAGCGACTGAGCTGGCTGTCTTCGTCTGTGAGCCACTGAGTTACCGTGACGGTTCTCTGCGGGCGACCAGCGACTGAGCTGGCTGTCTTCGTCTGTGAGCCACTGAGTTACCGTGACGGTTCTCTGCGGGCGACCAGCGACTGAGCTGGCTGTCTTCGTCTGTGAGCCACTGAGTTACCGTGACGGTTCTCTGCGGGCGACCAGGGACTGAGCTGACTGTCTTCGTCTGTGAGCCACTGAGTTACCGTGACGGTTCTCTGCGGGCGACCAGCGACTGAGCTGGCTGTCTTCGTCTGTGAGCCACTGAGTTACCGTGACGGTTCTCTGCGGGCGACCAGCGACTGAGCTGACTGTTTTCGTCTGTGAGCCACTGAGTTACCGTGACGGTTCTCTGCGGGCGACCAGGGACTGAGCTGACTGTCTTCGTCTGTGAGCCACTGAGTTACCGTGACGGTTCTCTGCGGGCGACCAGCGACTGAGCTGGCTGTTTTCGTCTGTGAGCCACTGAGTTACCGTGACGGTTCTCTGCGGGCGACCAGCGACTGAGCTGGCTGTCTTCGTCTGTGAGCCACTGAGTTACCGTGACGGTTCTCTGCGGGCGACCAGCGACTGAGCTGACTGTCTTCGTCTGTGAGCCACTGAGTTACCGTGACGGTTCTCTGCGGGCGACCAGGGACTGAGCTGGCTGTCTTCGTCTGTGAGCCACTGAGTTACCGTGACGGTTCTCTGCGGGCGACCAGGGACTGAGCTGACTGTCTTCGTCTGTGAGCCACTGAGTTACCGTGACGGTTCTCTGCGGGCGACCAGGGACTGAGCTGACTGTCTTCGTCTGTGAGCCACTGAGTTACCGTGACGGTTCTCTGCGGGCGACCAGGGACTGAGCTGACTGTCTTCGTCTGTGAGCCACTGAGTTACCGTGACGGTTCTCTGCGGGCGACCAGCGACTGAGCTGGCTGTCTTCGTCTGTGAGCCACTGAGTTACCGTGACGGTTCTCTGCGGGCGACCAGGGACTGAGCTGACTGTCTTCGTCTGTGAGCCACTGAGTTACCGTGACGCTTCTCTGCGGGCGACCAGCGACTGAGCTGACTGTCTGTGTCTGCCCTCTGTGAGACACTGAGTCGCCGTGACGCTACTCTGCGGACGACCAGGGACTGAGCTGGCTGTCTGTGTCTGCCCTCTGTCTGTGTCTGCCCTCTGTGAGACACTGAGTCGCCGTGGCGCTACTCTGCGGACGACCAGCGACTGCCGCTGCTCGACAATAGCTGGAGCGCTCTTTGTGTACATTATGGCGGCTGCTGTGGGAAGAGCTCGGACCCCGACGCTGGCAGATGCGCTGTATGGGATGTGAGGTATCAGCGGTGGGCGCTCGTGCTGTCTCCAGAGTCCCATTGCTAACGCGGCCGCCGTGAATGCGCCCAGAATTACCACCCCAGCACGCCCTGTCTGGTGGAGTTTGGATGATGAATGGCGTCTCGCACCCTCAGTTTCGGCCCTGCTACACAGCAGCGCTGGTGTCGGCCTCGGCAGGGTGTGGTGTGGGGAAGTGACACGGCAGACTGTGGTGTGGGGAAGTGACACGGCTGGCTGTGGTGTGGGGAAGTTACACGGCAGGCTGTGGTGTGGGGAAGTTACACAGTAGGCTGTGGGTGGGGAGGTGACACGACAGGCTGTGGGGTGGGGAAGTGACACGGTAGGCTGTGGGTTGGGGAAGTGACACGGCAGGCTGTGGGGTGGGGAAGTGATCGGAAGCTGTGGTGTGGGGAAGTGACACGGCTAGCTGGGGGTTGGGGAAGTGACACGGCAGGCTGTGGGTGGGGAAGTGATCGGAAGCTGTGGTGTGGGGAAGTGACACGGCTAGCTGGGGGTTGGGGAAGTGACACGGCAGGCTGTGGAGTGGGGAAGTGATCGGAAGCTGTGGTGTGGGGAAGTGACACGGCAGGCTGTGGGTTGGGAGGTGACACGGCAGGCTGTGGGGTGGGGAAGTGACACGGCAGGCTGTGGGGTGGGGAAGTGACACGGCAGGCTGTGGGGTGGGGAAGTGACACGGCAGGCTGTGGGGTGGGGAAGTGACACGGCAGGCTGTGGGGGTGGGGAAGTGACACGGCAGGGCTGTGGGGTGGGGAAGTGACACGGCAGGCTGTGGGGTGTAGAAGTAGAAGCTCGCGGGACACCGATAATGCTTCGAGAGTAGCGGAATATCTATGATTACTGCGGCTGTACGTGTGGTGTTGTCGTTTTTGCCCTTTGTTACCGGCCGGCGGTTGTTTTTTACTTTTACCTATCGGCAGGCAATCACACGTGGCGTTGTAGTCTTTCCCTTAATCCCTCCAAGACACCAATATCTACAGATCATGGCAAAGTAAGTTACTCAACCAGGAGATTGAATTTAAAAAAGGCTAGCAGTGCGTAAACAAAAAGTACGTAAGTGACGGAAATATAATTTTTCGTCATATTGTCCCTTGCTCCAGTTGCTTAATCATCTACAGGACGCGAAAACAAAAACATTTCAAAAATAAAAACATTTCGGAACAAAACATGTTCTGAAAGTAGGAATTTAAAATTATCTGCAATGCGAGGCTTTTAGTACTTGAAAGATAACTAAATGAAATTAAAAGACAAAAAGGTGTCTAGTGCCACCCCGGGTACCTCCTTTCCATATCGGCACCAAACAAACATCGCCTGAACTGGGACAGCTTTTTCTAAAAAGGAAAATGAGTTCGATTTAAGCCAAGTTCTGCTATTGGTATTTAAAAAGAAATTTTTAGTTGACCAAATTACACTCTGCCATTCCACCTGGATCAATAAAGTAATGCAAGAAAACAGGAAAAACCATTCTACGAGTAGATGGAAGTATCTGGTCTAAAATTTTAGTTCGAAGTTTTAAAGCTATTTTTACTCCTATCGTACCTACTTAAATGTATAATTAATTTCATACTGTTGAAAGAAATAGGTATTAAGTGTACGCGTACTTTGTCGTTATTCTAAGTCGTAGTCAATTCTCGTCCAGTGTTTATTTGCTTGAGTTGGAGTTAAGTCGACTCACTTTTGGATTTTGGCTGAGTCAGATCGACTCACCTGCTCAACGCGTTAAGTCGAGTCAGATTCAGAGTCAGACGTTAAGCTGTGTGTATCAGAGTTGAGTTGACAAAAATGAGTCATCAACAAGTCTGCCTACGAGAAGGCGGTAACACGTATTGTGATTTACCTTTTTCCTACCAGTAGGCGGCAGCGCGTGGTGTGGTTTTTTATCTTCCTGTACCTTTTCCTGTCGGTCGGCGGTTGCAGCCAAATGTCGGGTATGTTCCCTTTTTATCCATGCTGATGCTTGTAATAATGATTTTTGGGGCTTATTGACGCAACAACTGCCAGGGTCATATGATGTCGCCAACTCTTCCCATGTTAGAAGGGTTTCTAGGAAGCCAACTCGCTCCGTGTTCAGGAAAGTCGCCGGGACTTAAACCAGGGTCGGCTGCGTGGAAGCCAGCTACGCTGACCACTCCACTACCGCGCCCCCCATGCTGATGCTCAGGCTACAGAGCTGGGATGAGGTCATACTTGCCAGAAATGCAGGTTCAGGAGATGATTTCAACTACAATTTACGGGAGTGGGTACCGGGGGGTACTTTAAGCCAATTATTATAATGCAGAGTAGCACAGCTAATCGGCTGAGCGTGCATATTTCAAACAGTGAAGAGCGCTCCTCGGGTGCCCGGAGGCTCTCGGCCCGGCGGTAACGGGTGCAGTACGTGCCATGTGTGTACACTGAGCACGCGCTTGCAGGCTGGGCCCGGCCGTCGCGGGGCACGGCAGCTGGGCAGCGACGCAGCAGCCGTGCCTTTATACCGGCCATTACGGCTTAATGAGAGGTGCACCGGACCGGGCCGGCCGGCGGCGTGGCCAGGCCAGACATTTATACCGACCACGTCACCGGCGCCCACTTGTCACCTTGAAGAGCGCCGACAACCAGCCCGTGCCGGCGGCGACGGTGCCAACTTCGCCGCAGTTGGTGAGAACGGCTCATCCGGCAGCGGTCTTTAGGGGTGTGCCTCCTCTCCAGTGGGTCGTTAGACCGCTGCAACTTCACTGGAGCGGGCGGCATCTGAGCCGCGCCGCTTCTGCGGCACCCGTCGCAGCGGGCGGCATCTGAGCCGCTTCTGAGGCACCCGTCGCAGCGGGCGGCATCTGAGCCGCTTCTGAGGCACCCGTCGCAGCGGGCGGCATCTGAGTCTCTTCTGCGGCACTTGTCGCAGCGGGCGGCATCTGAGCCTCTTCTGCGGCACTTGTCGCAGCGGGCGGCATCTGAGCCGCTTCTGCGGCACCCGTCTCAGCGGGCGGCACCTGAGCCACTTCCGAGGCACCCATCTCAGTGGGCGGCATCTGAGCCTCTTCTGCGGCACCCGTCTCAGCGGGCGGCATCTGAGCCGCTTCTGCGGCACCCGTCTCAGCGGGCGGCACCTGAGCCACTTCCGAGGCACCCATCTCAGCGGGCGGCATCTGAGCCTCTTCTGCGGCACTTGTCGCAGCGGGCGGCATCTGAGCCTCTTCTGCGGCACTTGTCGCAGCGGGCGGCATCTGAGCCGCTTCTGCGGCACCCGTCTCAGTGGGCGGCACCTGAGCCACTTCCGAGGCACCCATCTCAGTGGGCGGCATCTGAGCCTCTTCTGCGGCACCCGTCTCAGCGGGCCGTGGTTGTTTCTGCTCGCCTGGACAGGGGTGACGGCCCGGCGCCAGCCGATAGGGGCTCAGAGGCCTGCCGCCGCGCACGGCCGAGCAGTTGCGTGACTGCTGAGAACTGATAGCCGGAGAGAAACTCTGGACCGGGTCCAAACAAATACCGGCGGGCGTCGAACAGAGCAGGGCCTGTGTCGCTGCTCTGCGGAGGCGAGTTTTTCAGGGCGGCTACGTGACGCGGCCTGTGTTGAGACGTGCCGAGGCGGCCCATTGGCTGCACCTGGTGGCCGTCGGCGGCGCCGGGGATTAGCCGGTGTTGACTGAGCCGCGCTGCTAGATGGGTTATGGCTCTCTTCAGACGGTTACACTGCCAGAGCCGCTGATGACTCAGAGTTCAAGTGACTCAAATAAACCCGCAGCATAGGCGCGAGGATCATGGGGGAATTAGTGCGGGCCCCCTCCCCAACTTTCTGACTGTGAGAGTAGTGCCCCCAGCCCCTCAGCCCCCCCCACCCCTCACTCCCACTCCCACCCCCACCTTAAGTTGGGATTGATACCCAGTTTTGTTCTTCAGTTCCAGCGTAAGAAATCATGTGCAGTGGTGAGCTCTCGATAATTTAACCCCTATCTTAATCAAATTATATATTCGGAACCGTATGCATGTATTGGTAAAGACAAAGAAGAAACGAAGACAACAACAAACATCGGGGGATAAAGCAATGACAGGAGCGAAGCGACGGGATGAGAACTCCGGAAACCGTCACCAGCAGGATCATATTTGCGTGGCAACAAGTGGTGCGTCCGGTGGAAGTGTGGGAGCCGAGGGTTGTCCTGTAGGGGGCTGAGCTGACCAACGGTACCTTAGTTCAACAAAGCTTCCACCAGTGACGGCCCAATATCGAGCCGGACGCTACTTAGGCCCGCAAATTGCGGCAAGGCAGCAGGTCCGGTAAAACTTGGGCCACGTGTTAGTGTTGTAAAAGATGGAGGCGTCCACATCCAATGAAAAGGTGTCCGAATATCTAATTTCACAGTGCTGCACCGAAAAACACGATTGTTATTTAATAAGTTATCATACGGTGTTTCTCCTTGAATTCCGGAAACAAAATATAGCAAATCCACTTTGATTAGATGTTTGGACACCATTTGGTTAGATGTTGCCGCATCCACCTTTTGGCAACACCCTATATTATTGCCGCCCAATGTGAATAACTGTTGCGTGCCTTCTGTTTTACTGGCGCCTCCGTGTCTCACGGTAGGCGTCACACCCTTTGATAGCCTGCACTTGACCTCAAGTGCCCCGATGGTGCATTATTAGGACCTTGCTTTATTAGGACCATATCATTTAACCTTCGCCCGGGTGGGGGGTCTTTTTAGACCCCCCTCTGGTTTTTCCAAAGTGACCAAAAATGGCGGCGCGCAGTGCCACCAAACTTAGTCTAGCTGCTCCTTCATCCTTTTTACATCTTTCCTGAAAATTTTTGCTCAAGGTCATATCAGGTCAGGTCACCAGGCCAGGTGAAGTGACTTCACCTCAAAAAATGTTTAGGACTGCATAACTAAAAGGAGGGTTAATCGATCAAGTTGAAACTCAAACCACATATTGGGCCCACCAGCAGCCACAACATATGTTCCCGGATTTGTTTATATTGATGACCTAAGGTCATGTGCAGAGCATGACCTCCCCATTGTAAATACATGGAGAAAATCACGAAATGGGCTTTTCTCAGTAAGTATAGATGGAATCAACTTCAAACGTCGTGTACGACATGCTCTCAGCCCATTTCTAAAGTTGATGCCAAAAATTTTGACTTGTGACTTTTGAAAGGTCACCTTAGGTCAAATAAGCATATTTTGGCGTTTTACTCTATAAATTTTGAATAAACAAAGATAGAACTAATATTTTGTCACCAAAGTGTTTTCATAGTCACTGCAAGTTAAATGATATACATCATGACTATACCAGTTCAAGTTGGGTCAGACTGTTGAGCTGGGTCAGGTCAAATTTTTAAATTTGACCTGGCATATGGGTCAGGTCAAATTTTTAAATTTGACTTGGCATAGCAATATTATACATCATTCGATTTGTATTGACGAGAGGATTGCAATGGTGCATCAACTATGGTTGCATCTTGCTTGGTTTGGAAGTTATTAGCGAAAAGGGAAACGCCCTTATGCATGGGTGGCTATGGACATTCCCAAGAACATTCCCAATATTCAGTGACCTGTAGCTCCCTAGGCTTTGACCTGACCCGAAAATAATTGTCACTGTAATGAAAGAGCAGCTCAATAGCTTTTGAATGGTGTTAAAAAATGTTTCTAGCTATCATAGTTTCTGAGATATATGAGGTTTTCTTAGTACACCTCATATTAGCGACTTTGACCTATTTTGACGTCTGGTGACCTTGATATTGACCTGACGAAAAAAATGACCGAACTACTTTCGATATCATGTTTGAAGAATTTTCGATTGCCGTTTTGCGTTTTTTCTAGCTCTCTTAGTTTTTTTTTTTAGATCGTGGGGGTCTTTTTTACCCCCCCCCACCAGGGCGAAAGTGGCTCGTACCTGCCAGCGGGGCAAGGGTTAAACCAATTTTAAAAACCATGGAAACAAAAAAACTGGACCTGATTCAGTTTCTGGAAAACCATTTGGAATGAGCAATGCATAGACACATTTTTGGCGAGCTGGGCCAGTCTCGGAATGGCAACCCTCGACCACGAAGTGGCGCTCCCAGGTATTCGCTACCCCAATGAAAATTTCTATATCCGCCCCTGTCAAGTCGGAAAGCAGTTTCAGCTTCTGAAACTTGTTTAGCCTCAGCTAAACAAAACATTTATCAGCAATTGTTAAACATGTTATCTGCCCAAAGGCACTTGTTCTCGTTTGTACACCGCGTCTCCCAGCACAGTATCCCGAGCACAGCGGCTGAAGGAAACATAGCACAACATCCCGATCACAGCTGCTGGTGGAAACACAGCACAGCATCCCGAGCACAGCTGCTGATGGAAACACAGCACAGCTTCCCGAGCACAGCGGCTGAAGGAAACATAGCACAACATCCCGATCACAGCTGCTGGTGGAAACACAGCACAGCATCCCGAGCACAGCTGCTGGTGGAAACTTAGCACGCCACATGAGACGGCAGCAGGCACCTGCTCTATGCATGGTGGTGTATGTGTTGTGGGATTCAGTATAGAGCAGCTCCGGCGCCGCGGCGGCAGGCAGCAGACGGCGCCGCAGGGTATTGATCGCAGGTGATGCTGCCGCGCCGCCTCAGACGGCCCCGTGACTCACCTGTGTCGACCGGAGCTGCCGATGGAGCCACACCAGGTCACCTGTGTCGATCGGAGATGCCAATGGAGCCACACCAGGCCATCTGTGTCGACTGGAGCTGCCCATGGAGCCAAATCAGCTCATCTGTGTCGGCCGAGGCTGCCGATGGAGCCACACCAGGTCACCTGTGTCGACTGGAGCTGCCAATTAAGCCGGGCCACGGGAGTGGTTGTTGCGCTGGAACCGGGGGAAAGGGTGAAATTATTTGGTCCTGGGACATAAGGAACTTGCATAAATGTTTTCAATTTGTTTTTCATTTACAAGCTGCAACGTCGAGTAGTTTTGAGAACCATGTCTCTTTCTTTTCTTATAGGGTATCAACCTGGAAGCACTTACGAGTTTGCATAAGGTTTTTTAGCGTCTATGACAGATACCACCCAGTTGTTTAATATGAGCACCACTAACCATTGGAATGCCCTCCTGATACCAACTGCTTGAACTCGATCGCTTGCCAGTTCCTTGACGTTTGTCATAGAGGTCGGCCGCCTGGTCAAGTGTCTATCTCCCATTGTATTTTTCGAAAGCAGCAATAGACTCCTTGCGTTCAGGTCCAGGGTCCGTACATCCCGGTCCAGGGTCCGTACATCCCGGCCCTGGGTCCGTACATCTCGGTCCAGACTGCCGTCGGGCCGGGGCGTCACCTCAGCATTTGATTGGTGGACCCCGGACAGCAGCGTAATCAGAAACACTGCACAGCCCTGATTACAAACTCATTACAGGCCACAGTATCAGGCTATAATGTCTGCTCCATGACAAGCTCGTATCGGCTGACCACACGTACTACAGCAGCAGAGCGGACCACGCCACACGTACTACAGCAGCAGAACGGACCATGTCACACGTACTAGAGCAGCAGACCGGACCACGCTACACGTACTACAGCAGCAGAGCGGACCACGCCACACGTACTACATCAGCAGAGCGGACCACGCCACGCGTACTACAGCAGCAGAACGGACCATGTCACACGTACTAGAGCAGCAGACCGGACCACGCTACACGTACTACAGCAGCAGAGCGGACCACGCCACACGTACTACAGCAGCAGAGCGGACCACGCCACACGTACTACAGCAGCAGAGCGGACCACGCCACGCGTACTACAACAGCAGAACGGACCACGTCACACGTACTACAGCAGCAGAGCGGACCACGCCACAAGTACTACAGCAGCAGAGCGGACCACGCCACGCAGCGCAGCAGAACAAGCCGTCGTGCCCTGCAAAACTGATCAAACGCTGCCCTTCCTTCTCCCTTCTCCTGGAGTGCTCAGTCCGTGCTTTATCCAAACTTTTCACGGTTCAGAAGCGCCACCCGCCGAGGAGGCGTCTGTGCCTGGCGGCACCCGGGCCTGCGCCGCTCTGGTCGCTCCCGAGGGAGAAGGCACAGCATCACGAGAGAAGGCCAGAGTCGTCACTGTGTGACAGCGGCGGCGGAGATGGAGTGGAGCGTCTCTGTGACGCCAGCGCCGTCACGGCTGCCAGACGCAGAGTTTGTTCAGATATCTTGTGACGACCAGACGCCGCCGACCGACGCCACACCCTGCCGCCAGTTGTGGTTAGAATGTGAGGGATTTGGATGGACTGTGGAAGGTGGTGGCGGAGAGAGCCCACGTGCGGTCACTGGCCCTCTCCGCCGTGCGTGACACAGCGGAGGCCCTGCACCACCGGCAGCCCGACCCCGATACCCGGATTGTGTTGCAAATGGCTGCAGGCTTATGACAGCACACGACCGAATAGGCCATCACCCTATACCGTTGCAGTGGAATTGAGCGGCGGAGGGAAATCATAGGCTGCATGGGCGTCGTTCCTGGAATAGCAGACAAAGGGAGGCGGCACGCTTCTGCGAAGCTGAAATGGGAGCACTAAGTTGTTGCGCGGATGGGTTTGGCTGGGTGCGGGAACGTGGTCACACTTCATAAATTTATGCCCCAAGAAATAGAAAATCGTTTATGTCAAACCATAAGACCTCTGCACCTAATTGGACGCTATTAAGATGCTTTTTGCTCTGTTTACTAATGTATGAATACAGGGGATAAACATTGAAACTCGCCAGAACCGCAGCATCACCTGACCTACGCCCCTTTGGCATGACACAAGACATTTTTTCACGTACAAACTGGGGATCATATTTTGTCTTTAGCTCCTTTCATTAGTTCCGGGCCCTCCCGATTTCCCTCCGCTGCGGGCTGGTACCTTTCCAGTACCAAACACCTGAATGCATGTTTCTCGTTTGGCAAAGACTTTGTTTGCTCTTGGCTGAAGCCCGTTATGGCTCTCTAACAAGGTTTAGTGTGCAGAGTAGAAAAACAACGTGCACACTGAAGTAAACAAGAGTAGGTCTCCAAATGTCGAGATGTGCCCCCTGAGGCCTTCTCTCTGCCGGTCTCAATAAGACCTGAGAAGAACCGCACCGACATGACGTGGCCGTTGCTGTGTTGCAGTGCTGCGCGAGGAGTTCCGAACGCAGCCGAGCGACGTTCAGGTGGCACAGACGGAGACTGCCCGGCTCCGCTGCGACCCGCCGCGAGGTCACCCGGCGCCCCAGGTCAGCTGGCTTCGCAACGGAGAGCCGCTGGACGTGGCCGGCTCGCGGAGGCTGCGCGTGGCCGCCGGGGGAGACCTGGTGGTCTCAGACGCTCGCCACCACGACGAGGGGGCGTACGCCTGCGTGGCTACCAACGCAGCCGGTATCAAACGCAGCCGACCCGCCCGGCTCACTGTGCATGGTGAGTGTTATGGTCATGTTCATTGGGAATAGTAGCGGAGATGAACTGATTGAATTGACATTTTCTTCCTTATTGTTGGTGTTCATTATCATGCTTGGGACTTAAGGGCGTGTGAATGAGCGTTTGTCACATGTCAGTGTAGCTGTCCTTGTTTACATAAGAGTGCGTGCGAGTAATGTTCAGTGAGCTTCAGTAGATGATTGTGCGGCGACGATAACACAGCTGTAGGGCTGACAAGGCTGTTTGCTGCAGCACAAGTGTATCAGCCAGTTAAGTATTTGTACACTATTGACACCTGTCTGGCGCATCAATCATCCGCCCCGCAGATCATGCGCTCCACACCAATCATCCGCCCCGCAGATCATGCGCTCCACACCAACCATTCGCCCCGCAGATCATGCGCTCCTTACCAATAATCCGCTCCACAGATCACGCGCTCCGCACCAATAATCCGCTTCGCAGACCATGCGCTCCGCACCAATCATCCGCTCCGCAGACCATGCGCTCCGCAGATCATGCGATTTGCAGCAATCACCTGCCCCGCAGGTCATGAGCTCCGAACCAATCACCCGCTTCACAGGTCATGAGCCCCGAACCAATCATTCGCCCCGCAGGGGCTTGATGTCGGATTGATTTATTGAGGGCAGACCTTGCAGCGAATGCAATCATACAAACCCAATTTTACAGTATAGCAATAAGGCATCAGACAACTTTCGTTGGTAGGGTGGCACGTGTTGCAGCCGAGGCTGGTTAGGAGCGGCGGCCGCCGGGGGAGTCCGCCGGTGCACCGGAGTCGGCCACGCCTTGGCCCTATCGCCCGGGGGAGCGAGGCGGCGGCCGTGTCACGCCTCGGACCTATCGCCGGGAGAGCGAGGAAGCGACCGTGTCACGCCATGGCTCTATCGCCGGGGGAGCGAGGAGGCGACCGTGTCACGCCTTGGCCCTATCGCCAGGGGAGCGAGGAAGCGACCGTGTCACGCCTTGGCCCTATCGCCCGGGGAGCGAGGAGGCGACCGTGTCACGCCTCGGCCCTATCGCCAGGGGAGCGAGGAGGCGACCGTGTCACGCCTCGGCCCTATCGCCAGGGGAGCGAGGAGGCGACCGTGTCACGCTTCGGCCCTATCGCCAGGGGAGCGAGGAAGCGACCGTGTCACGCCTTGGCCCTATCGCCGGGGGAGCGAGGAGGCGACCGTGTCACGCCTTGGCCCTATCGCCAGGGGAGCGAGGAGGCGACCGTGTCACGCCTCGGCCCTATCGCCAGGGGAGCGAGGAAGCGACCGTGTCACGCCTTGGCTCTATCGCCGGGGGAGCGAGGAAGCGACCGTGTCACGCCTTGGCCCTATCGCCGGGGGAGCGAGGAGGCGACCGTGTCACGCCTTGGCCCTATCGCCGGGGGAGCGAGGAAGCGACCGTGTCACGCCTCGACCCTATCGCCGGGGGAGCGAGGAAGCGACCGTGTCACGCCTCGACCCTATCGCCAGGGGAGCGAGGAGGCGACCGTGTCACGCCTCGGCCCTATCGCCAGGGGAGCGAGGAGGCGACCGTGTCACGCCTCGGCCCTATCGCCAGGGGAGCGAGGAGGCGACCGTGTCACGCCTCGGCCCTATCGCCAGGGGAGCGAGGAGGCGACCGTGTCACGCCTCGGCCCTATCGCCAGGGGAGCGAGGAGGTGACCGTGTCACGCCTTGGCCCTATCGCCCGGGGAGCGAGGAGGCGACCGTGTCACGCCATGGCCCTATCGTCGGGGGAGCGAGGAAGCGACCGTGTCACGCCTTGGCCCTATCGCCGGGGGAGCGAGGAAGCGACCGTGTCACGCCTTGGCCCTATCGCCGGGGGAGCGAGGAGGCGACCGTGTCACGCCTTGGCCCTATCGTCGGGGGAGCGAGGAAGCGACCGTGTCACGCCTTGGCCCTATCGCCGGGGGAGCGAGGAAGCGACCGTGTCACGCCTCGGCCCTATCGCCAGGGGAGCGAGGAGGCGACCGTGTCACGCCTCGGCCCTATCGCCAGGGGAGCGAGGAGGCGACCGTGTCACGCCTCGGCCCTATCGCCGGGGGAGCGAGGAGGCGACCGTGTCACGCCATGGCCCTATCGTCGGGGGAGCGAGGAAGCGACCGTGTCACGCCTTGGCCCTATCGCCGGGGGAGCGAGGAAGCGACCGTGTCACGCCTTGGCCCTATCGCTGGGAGAGCGAGGAGGCGACCGTGTCACGCCTTGGCCCTATCGCCGGGAGAGCGAGGAAGTGACCGTGTCACGCCTTGGCTCTATCGTCGGGGAGCGAGGAAGCAACCGTGTCACGCCTTGGCTCTATCGCCGGTATAGCATGCCGGTGACCGTGTCACGCCTTGGCCCTATCGCCGGTATAGCATGCCGGTGACCGTGTCACGCCTTCGCCCTATCGCCGGGGGAGCGAGGAGGCGACCGTGTCACGCCTTGGCCCTATCGCTGGGAGAGCGAGGAGGCGACCGTGTCACGCCTTGGCCCTATCGCCGGGAGAGCGAGGAAGTGACCGTGTCACGCCTTGGCTCTATCGTCGGGGAGCGAGGAAGCAACCGTGTCACGCCTTGGCTCTATCGCCGGTATAGCATGCTGGTGACCGTGTCACGCCTTGGCCCTATCGCCGGGGGAGCGAGGCGGCGGCCGTTCCCTATCGCCGGTATTGGCGAGACCCAGGCTATTGGTGCGGTACTGCCACACTGTACCTGGGCGAGTGCGGCCTCTGGCAGCTGAAGCTGGCTGTATGGTGCCTGGGCCGCCGTGAAGGCCCAGCGGAGCCGAGAAGTCGGCGGCGGGGCACCACCGGGGCAATTCACTGATGTAACCGGCCTGCGGCGTGCGGAGAGCCGCCTACTGCGTCGCCGGCCCGTGCAGCAACTTGCACCGTGGAATGCGTGTTGAGTTCCGTAGCCGGAGTTTTCACCCTCTCTGCGTGAGACAGGTTCTTTTGTGCTGGGCAGAGATACATCTGCTCGTCTGTGTAGTATGTTGCACGATAATGTGCTAATTATGCAGTCCGCCGCTGGTGGGCAGCAGATGGACAGCCGCTCCGCTTACAAGACTGGCGATAACGCCAGGTGTGGGTATCACGCTGATTCTGATTAGCACTTGCTGCTGGTTACCCCCGACACTGACTCCGACACCGACCCCGATACCGACACCGACTCCGACACCGACCCCTACACCAACACTGACCCGACACTGTCCCCGATTAGTGCTAGCTACCGACTACCCCTGACGCTGACCCCGATTAGTGCTAGCTTTCGATTACCTCCGATTAATGTTCTAACCCCGATTAGTGCTAGCTGTCGATTACCCGCCACACTGACCCCGACACGGACCCCGATTAATGCTGGCTGCCGATTATCCCCGACACCAACCCCGATTAGTGCTGGCTTTGATTACCCCTGACCCCGATTAGTGCTAGCTGCCGATTTCCTCCACACTGACCCCGACACTGACACGGCACTGACCCCGACACCAACAGGTCCCGCACGTGTCTGCCATCACAGTGACGGCGCGTGCTCGCCTGATTGTGCGTGCTCAGAGCTCGCTCCTGGCCTCTTCACGTGACCGCTCACCTGACTGTGCGTGCTCAGAGGTCGCTTCTGACCTATTCCTGTGCGCGTGCGTACCTGCGTGCGGGCAATTCCGGCACGGTTTGAACCATTTGTGAAAAAATTGCGTTTTATATACAAATATATCAAACGCTATCAAGAAACGGATACCCAAAAGAGTTCACAAAGTGGGCCACAATGCGACACATTGGCACAAAGCAATCAAAATCAGAAAAGCCGGCCACCACATCAAACTGCCATACATACAAGGAGTTTATGAAGACTGCACGAATCGCAATATAAGACTGGCATCCAACAGTAACACCTCACTTAGGAAGAGTATCACAAACATTGGACCACCAATAGAAAAACACACATAAGAATATCACCTACTCAGAGTCATGTGTCCGTGGAAAACACTACATAAACGAAACCGGAAGACCATTAGCAACAAGGGTTCAAGAACACAGACAAGCAGCCATAGCTGGAGAGACCAGTCAGTCGGGCCTGGCCGAACACGCCTGGTCAGCTGGATATTACCAACCACTCTGGAGCAACGCCAAAGTCATCGGCTGTGAAGAACAATGAAAGATACGGAAAATAAAGGAAGGGGTATACATGCTTAATAGCGAAAATAACTACGGAAAACCAAGCGTTTCTACCCTTGGTTAGAAACCCTTAGTACTATTTGGAGGTCTTTATTAAAGTAAATGTCTTTTGATGCTTTTACCAAACACTGTAATAATACGAAGTTTAATAACTAACTTCTAGCTTGATTGACTAAGATAGCAATAAAAAGGTACTTGTTATACTGCCCTGGAAATCTGGCTATGTTTTATTCGTTTCCGTCCTATGATGTGCATAACATCATACATACCTTTGGTGTATCAATTTGTCTGCTGAAAAAAGTGAACTCGTCTTTCTTGTATCAAATTTCATTTGTGTGGTTGTGTGCTTTCATGTTGTTTAATGTACTCAGATGAATCTTCAAAGGCGAAATATCAGTCTTTAAACAACCTAATCCTCTTATTTTACTTTGTTTTAAACTTTGTGAGAAAGGTTGGTTTACTCTTTAGACTTAGAACCAGTCTTCAAGCAAGAAGTATGTACTCTGCAGGGATAGCTCTGCTGGTTGTGTTAGCAGTATGTATGTATGTAGCTTCCGCGTTGTAAAATGGACTCAGATGCCCAAGAGCTTCATGTTTACCATGATTCGGAATGGTCACTAGTCAGCTACCAAAATGTCAACGAAATTTCCCACCTCATGGTCCGATTAATTGCCCCAATAGGTATAGAGCTAGTATAACCTAAACAAATTAATACGGGGATTTGTCTTAACGCGTAATAAACTTTCCCATGAACAATTAAAAAGAACTATTCAGAAATTTCACGTTGAACAAACGGTCAAATTGGTCAAAATTTGACCCTAGGTCAATTGTTATGTTGCTTGTCTGAACAGGTCAATTAATAGGGGGCGCGGTAGTGGAGTGATCAGCGTAGCTGGCTTCCATTCAGCCGACCCGGGTTCAAGGCCCGGCGGCTTCCCTGAACAAGGAGCAAGCTGGCTCCCGAGAAACTCTTCCAACAGGGAAAGAGTTGGCGACGCCATATGACCCTGCCAGTTGGTGCATCGATAGGCCCCAAAAATTATCATTATTACAGGTCAATTCATAAACTTTCTAACGAAATAGGGCCTGCAGTTTACCTGATTTGTCTTGGACACCAAAATATAAGTGTACGAAATTGGAAGGGGTGATGGTGATCGCGCTTTGTCTGAGAATTTCTTATGCGTGTCTCAAATGTAAACGCCGGCAGCAGCTATCTGCTGAGGGGTTGCCGTTAATGATGAGGTACTTTATGACGCCGGCCAGCTGCTGTCTGACAAATGGCCCACCATGTCGGCCGGCGCCCGCTCTGGACGTCTCCGGATGGCTCCTGCTGCGGCCGCTGCGTGCCGACCAGTGCTATTTCAACAGGGCCGCGCTCGTTTGTGCTATATGTCTGCTAATGTCCGGCGGGCCGGCTCAGGGCGTCAGTGCTGCTGGGAGCGCACGCGCTGAGTGGCGCAGCCGCACACCCCGCTGCGCGTTCTGCGGCACACCGGCAAAAGGTGTAAGGCGCGCCCAGACGGGCGTCGGAAGCGCGTGCTGGCGTTTGCGGCGTGGCGTGTGGTGCGCGCTGGTGTTTGCGGCGCTGCGTGTGGTGTGCGCTGAGCTGTGGAGCAGCGGCGGAGAGCGTGACAGCTACAGATACGGGGTGAGGAGGAGAACAGCCTCTCCCCTGTTGGTACACACCCCACGGGGAAGGGTGCTGTCTCGAAACTGGGCCGCAGAGAGGGGCGCGCGCCTCTGCAGCGCGGAAATGGCGCGCCCGGCTAGGCGCGTACACACATAGAAACGGCTAACGAGGAGCCGATGGCTTAGGAGCCGGTTTTGAGCGGGCCGCGTGCGTATCTGAGGCTCTGAGCAGCCCGGATGCCAGGTAATGGTCGGCTGGTGGAAGTTAGCCGGGCGCCGAAATAGCAGCGATGTGACCTTTTAAAACAACTCGCGCCGAATACAATGAACGTGTTTGCGAGCAAAATTGATGAGGTGGTCGGCTAGCTTCATCTTACGGTCCTTAGGGCAGGGACGGGTCCAAGTAGGGGCCAAGGAGGTGGCTGCCCCCCTAGGTCCCTGGAGCCACCTCCTGTCGACTTTGGGCGCCCACGGAGGTCCGATTTTTGAGAGTTTAAACGCAGACCAACTGATACCCTGAGATGAGAGGAATGCTCCCCGAGAGAAGTTTAAGCTTGTGGAGCACAAGTCTGAGTACAAGCTTTTGTCACTTTCATGTGCAAAATGAATAGTATTCATCGGCGTTTAGTGTTTGTATTTTGTTTAACCGGATTTAGGCTACGAAAAATATTTTCAAAGTGTAAAAAAACGAAAATTGAGTTCTTGAGGGTGATTTTTTTCTGTTTCTAAAAGGACCTTTGGACGCTGATTCCAACAAAACATTGAAATCCTTTGGTAACTTCAACTTCGCAATTTCTATCAAAATGTGTTTTTAGACGCTTTCTCACATTATTCTTCTGAATGTGTGTTTAAAATTGAATGTTAACAAGACGGAAAAATTGTCGGACGATTTTTGGAAATTTCTTTTTCTATCCATTTCAAAGCTTATCTGGCACAAATCCAGACCCAAAAACATTTTTGGAATCTGGGAGTTTCCAATAGTCTACTCGGTTAAAAGCTTTCTGGCAGCCAAGAAGCACATGAAACCGAAACTGTTCTTGCGTAAATAGTACTTCGTCCATGTCTGTAGTGTGATTTTGATCACTTCATGAGGTCACGGCAAAGTCACAGAGGCAAGCAATAGAGGTGGTTTAGATATCGTCGGAGAGGTTATTAACACAGCGAAAGGGTTTTTAAAATTGACAAGCTAGTTTCTTATTCCACCAAAACCTTTCACCGTGTTAAAGAGAGAGCAGGGAGGCTGTGAGAGCTTAGAATCTTGCTTATCATTAATATATTCCCTGACATTGTTTTAAGTATTGTATTTTCAGGATTCCCTATTCATGGTTGAGTTAAAATAAATTGTAACGGAATGCAGACCTCATGTTATATGTCAATGCAGTGCATTGTGAACAGATAATAATCCCAAAGTTAAAGGTATGGTAAATGATTATCAGTTCATACAAAAACAGTTGCTACGCATAGGGTTTTTACAGTCTTGATAGGTGGATGTGCGCTTTCCTGTTTTCGTATGAGGTCATTTCTATTAATTTCTAAAAACTTTAACCAACATCTAGTCTGTATGTTTGGTGTGTGTTCGAAGTTTATGTGATTATATGTGCTATTTGCCTATGTATGTGGTGTGTTTTTGAATGGTATTGGAATCGGTTTTTAACTAAATTTTGGATATGTGATCCCCTGATTAAGCTAAGCAAGCGAAATGCTGGGCTAATATGTGACTAAGTTATTAAACGGTTGAAGTAATATAGCAATGCTAACCTAATTTGACCTTCGCTTACGCTTTTTGGTTGTTCCGACTTTATACAGCTGTACAAGTTGTACAATATGTACACCTCAACAACCGATGAATATTTACAAAGATATATCTAGAAACAGCGGTAGAGGTAACTGAATGATCAAATATAAGATAAAGCCAATTCAAAATGGTCTATACATAACTAAAAACAGTTATCAATTCTTCACTCCAGAAAGAGATGCTAAAACATGCAGATCATGTTAGAACGGACGTTTTGTTTTACATATCTAATGACACTGGACTGAAAACAACCATGCAATGAATTAAAAGGATCCGCCTCGGGGCAGCGACCAACATGGGCGGCGAAAGCTATAGCTGCCTGGTGAAGCTAGCCTCTTTTAACAGTCCCGGCACGAGGCATTAGCACATACAGGAAATGGCCAAGTGCTCCCTTGCGCCTGCTTCCCCGCTGAGGCACGTGCAATGGGAAGCTGATCAGGGAAGCGCAGTCTATTCTGCTGGAAATGAACTTTTGTACTAAACAAATGGCGTGCTGCAGTCTGCCCCATGGGACAGGCTGCACATTTTAAAAGTTTTATTATATCATGATATGATAGTGATTGAGACGGCCGAGTGTATGAGCTGAGAATGCAATCCGAATACGAAATAATTGCTGGAGTCTTTCTCATATATCCAAATGACATTTCGCAGTCTCGCCGAAGATGGCACACCCATATTCGAAATGATCTAATATTTTCCAAATATGCAGTCAAAGTATGCAGTTCAAACCAGCCCTCTTCCTGGCCAATCTGAAGACAAAACATTGCTGTGGATGATCTGACGCGGAAAGCTCAGCTAAAGAGCCGATTCACCATGGCAGTCAAAATGTCTATAACTGTGTTCGTTTTGCTCATTTTCTGTAAATCGGGTCATCTTTGCATACAAACTGTGGACTACCTCTAGTCCTCAGCTCCTGATACTGGCCCACGTCCTTCCTATTGGCATTCATTGGCACCGCTACCAGGCCTCTCCAATGCCTGCCGTCCTGTTTGCAGGCTGCAAACAACAAGGCTCAACAAAAGCTATAGATTCCTTTTCTGAAGGTCTTTTTAACTCCTCTAACTAGGTGTATCGTTCATAGTAGGAAACAAAAATAGTTGATGCACCAAATAAGAGTATTCCTTCAAATGTTCAAATGTGCCTCTTTAAACATGCGACTGTATTTTCCATCTTTGGGCCGCAGTGAAAAACTTTGGAAAATGCGCGGTCTTAAGTTGCATTACTTCTGCGAAGCAGAATCTCTTCATGCATGTCACAGCTCATGCTTACTTCCAAGCTAACAGCTCATTTCCAAGCGGTTGATTACAAAATATGTCCTCACTGGCAGGGCTAGAGGTCTCTTCTGAATCCAGGGGGTTCTGGTCGGGTTAACGCTGGCACAGCAATACAAGCCCTATACAAAGTCAGTGGGAGACCCTAAATCCAGGTAATCCAAGACCCCCCCAGAATCGCCACCCATGCTCACTGGACGAAAAGCGTCACACCTCCTAAAAAGAGAGGTGTGGTGCTTTTATGCCACCCTGGTAGCTCAGTTGGCAGAACGTTGGGCTCCGGTCACTTCTCAGAAAGATGCAGTGGCAGTGCGTGTGCAGGCTTGACATCGGTTCCTCTGAGACGCTCCGGCGCTCAATATTTACGCGACGTAGGTCGGCTGGCAACTCACTGGTGAGAACGTGACCTGCACTGGGCGACCGGACTGTCCTTGTGCCTTGGGGGACGTTAAACTTTGGCTTCTAAATTAGCCCTTCGTTGTGGGATTTTTTTGTTCATATAGTGCACTGGGAAGGTAGACACTGTATTGGGAAGGTAGGTACTGCACTGGGAAGGTAGACACTGCACTGGGAAGGTAGGCACCGCTCTGGGAAGGTAGACACTGCACTGGGAAGGTAGGCACTGTTCTGGGAAGGTAGACACTGCACTGGGAAGGTAGACACTGCACTGGGAAGGTAGGCACCGCTCTGGGAAGGTAGACACTGCACTGGGAAGGTAGGCACTGCACTGGGAAGGTAGGCACTGGTAGGCACAACACTGAGAAGGTAGGCACTGGTAGGCACATCACTGGGAAGGTAGGCACTGCACTGGGTAGGTATTCACTGGTAAGCACTGCACTGGGAAGGTAGGCACTGATAGGCACTGCACTAAGAAGATATAGGGACTTTGCACTTATTTTGTAACTGGTTCAAAATCGGAATACCATGAATATGATGAACCCTGAACGCGTTAACGGCGACTAGAAGTGTAAGAAACTTCTGCGATGCGGGTATCTCGCAGCCGAGAACACACTTTGTGGCAGTGTATTGGACCAGCTCCTGAACTCGGAAACAGGAAGACAACAGAAACTTCAATTTCATTTCACACATTGAATATAAGTTTATTGATATTATGAAAAATTGGTTGTGTTTCTCTCCTCAAGATCTTTCAAAAGAGGTGCTGGTCAGGGGCGTAGCGAAGGGGGCGGCAGGGACAGTCGCCCCCCCCCTGAGGACCCGAAGGGCCCCCTGAGGACACGAGCCGCGCGACGCGCGGCTCGCCCGCACTATGCTGTGTGGTCAAATTTGAAATTTTATACCAGACAGGGCCCCTTAAGCCCTCTTCAGCACTCTATTTTGTAAAAAAGCAGGGCCATTTTTACCCATTAGGGCCCTTTAGGCGCTGTCACAAAGGCCCTTTTCGGAGCGCCCCCCCTGAGCGAAATCCTGGCTACGACCCTGTTGCTGGTTTTATCTACTTGCAACTTTTGAAATTCAGAAAACCAAACCTGAAAAATATCGAAACTAGAGCTGTGTAAAATCTAAATCTGCGGAACATGCCAAATCTTCCGACAACTTAAGCATGGCTTCTGAATTCTGCACGCCCGATGTAACCAAAAATTGCTAAGCTGAAACAATTGTTGAAAGGTTTGTTGTTTTCTTTGCCCCAGCCTTAGGTACTGTGTAATGAGCTAGGCCTTTGTTTGTGCTCCATCATTACGCTGGTATGTTTTTGTCCCTGCCTACGTTTGAGAACCATCCAAATCGTTCCTGTTCGCTACACATCTAAGCAAACATTCCCGGCGGCTGAGTAAACATATGGTCAACGCTGGCAGTGACACGGAGACCAGGATGGTGCCGCCCTTTCATCTAGCTGCTGGCAATCTGTGTGTTTTCCACTTCTGG
This sequence comes from Lepas anatifera, assembly GCA_034440635.1. Classification (NCBI taxonomy): domain Eukaryota; kingdom Metazoa; phylum Arthropoda; class Thecostraca; family Lepadidae; genus Lepas; species Lepas anatifera. The sequence continues at coordinate 58,075 of JAOTON010001431.1, read as the reverse complement.
CGGCCGGTGTAGTTTCGAGTGGGGGGAGGGTGGGGGGGGGTGACGGGCCGGAGACAGGTGCCTGCCTGACGGGCCGGAGGTCGACCCAGCGTCGCGTGAAGACACGGGACGGCCCGGTAGACGGAGTGCAGACCCGAGATTGAGAGCGGCCATCGACGAGCGGACAGGTGCACCGCTCAAAACTGGCAGCACGTTCGGGGCAGAGGTAACAAAAATCGACCAACTTGCCAACATTGAGTGACAACCATTGAGGTAGTCCTCCAAATTTAGTAGTTTCAAACGTCTTTTTCAAGATTTGTTGCATATATTCACAACTGAATTACAAGTGGCAAATTACACAGAATGATTAATGCAGCCTTTAGCACAGAGTAACAATTTATTTATATTTGGTGCATTCTTCCTGGAGACACTGGCCCGCCGTTAGCAGGTCCAGCAATGCATCACTGTTTTTGAGAGCAAATGCCCTGTTCCGTCAGTCAGCACTGTTTTGTCATCAGGGTCTTTAACCTCCCTCCAGAAAAGCAACATCAGTGCATCAGGCGCCTCTGGTATACGTTAACCCAAAGAAAATAAGAGAGAATACTTATTTACCAACCTCAAAATATTAGACATACGCACATCCACACGGTTCTGTCTTGTATGATAATATGGCTGGATTGGAGATTTACTATGACAGCCTGGGCATATGTTTTCTCATATTTGTTTTAAGTTTGGCAAAACCACATTTTTAGTATACAGATACTCTACCAGCTTTCTGCTTGAAGTCGAAAATGCTCTGCTTACAATGGAACAACAAAATTTCAAGGACTTAAGTTCGTAAAGCTTAAATGCTTGAATAGTATAAGCCAATTGTGTGAAAGATTATGAATAATCATCAGCCTTGAAAGCCTTAAAAATGGCAGAAAATCAATGTAGGTGAACTTTATTTTTGCAGTCTACCTGTGGACACATTTTCCCGGATTTGTAATAAATGGGCTTCGGACATATAAATTGGCACAAAATCAAAGCCACCAACTGTGTGGGTTCCACTTCACTCCAGGATGGTAGTCCAGATCAATTGCAATACAAATAAATGCAAAAAGCATTTGAGATCATGGCACACATTACTCCATGCTCTTCATGGATTCATATAATTTAATACTGATGACTTGGAGCTCCTTTATTAATATTCCCGTTGTGGTTTAAAATTTAAATATATCTACTCACCCTCACCCCTCAACCCCAAGAAACAATAACTATGACAATAGCACGTAACTTTACACAACAATAATGTCATAGGGTGTCGCAGTTGCGTCAAGATACAGAATCTTGTACTACCCTCACTCATCAAAATACCTTATAATTGCCTTGGTGTTCATTTTCCATTCCTTCATGTGGTAAGAAGTCAAGAAATATGTTTGATTCGAGTTTAGTTGAAACTTCCTTATTCATTACATTAGCTGTGCATAGGGTAAAAACTTTCAGATGTTCGATCAACTTGATAAGAATGATGACTGCGATTGATTGCGATGGCCTGGATGCATTTTGCGACAAATTGCGGTACCCCAAAGGCGATTATAAGATGTACCTGAGGCTTAGAGAGGTGAGAGTGGAGTTTGCTACTTAGATTCCTGGGATTGAATCAATTTGCTTTCTAATTGAGAGCAAGTACTGATATTGTTGCTGAACATTTGGATTCCATTTGCTGTTGCTTTTTGTGTTCCGGATGTGATATGCAATTTCTTTTCTGACCGTGGGGTATTGGAGGGCATTGACACAGGCTTAATATGTGTTTTATGATGTGTTCAGATGGAACCGGAACTTTATTAAGTATATAAACAAAACGTGAATAACGAGTATTACACATCGTACACAACGAGCATTACACATCGTAAACAGCCTGTATTTGCAAATCATACCATCAGTATTGTATTTCATGCTTTTGCTTCTTTGAGAATGATCGTTCGCTGGCTTTTTGAAGATAGCTGATTCTGCTGAATGCTTCTTTTATCTTTTAATATTATAATTGGATGAAAGAGAGAAAATAAAATTTTGGATGAAACAATATTTCCCTGGCTTAATTGACTAAAGACATCCATTTGAAAGGCCCAATAACTATATATGTCCTTTATGTAGCCATTTAAATCCCTTTTATGGTACCGGGCCTGAAGGTGCTTGTTGAGGCATTGTTTCCAAGTGCTGGGCTTGTGACGGACTTCTGATAACAGCATCAGACCAGGCCTGGGCCTGCAAAGATGCCCGATAGTTCCACCCATAATAAATATTTAAGGTAGATTTCAAAGTTTGATATCTTAACTCAATGTAGAGCTCCCCCAAAAATTGTATTTAGAGTGTCAATCGATCCGGCAAAAGGCCTCCCGCGTTATTTTCCGGCGGTCTAAAGTGCTTTCTGAAAATATGTTCTGGAGCGTTCCAATTTTTGGGATCGTGTGTCTCGAATTTTTGAAGCAGTGTTTCCAATTATGGGTCATTGTTCCCATTATTGGGAACGTAACTACCATTGTAAAATCTGACCACAGCTCCCCCGTGGCCATGTGAGGATTAAAGCCAAGTCCATCTTATTTGTACACAAATGTGCATCTTATACGTGACCCGAATTAAGCCTACATGTACGAATCGGCCTAGAAATGTATACAATGGTTTGGTTTTTGTGAATTTCTGTATTGGCGACAGCTATTTTTCTTGGGTCTGCCTTCTGCGCCGGCGGCACGCAGTGCGCAGCGTATTGATCCGGCCTCTCGGCCTGCACCTGAGGGCCGGCTCAGGCGCGCCACCTCTGTCCCTGGTGCCGGCCGCGCTGCCTGCATTGTCTATGGTCGCCCTCTCCCAGGCGCTGCCGGCTGACGGTCAGAGGGGAGACAGGCAATTACCAGGCCGGTATTGACTGCCCAATCCAATCTGAGGCCGCGAGGTGCGCTATGAACGGGCGCCACCCAATGATGTCAGGCACATCCACTACCTTAGTCCAATAGAGCCGGGACTCAGATGGCGTGTTTCGCGCTCAGACGGCGTTATTCGCGCTCGGACGGCGTTCTTTACCCTCAGACGGCGTTATTCGTGCTCAGACGGCGTTATTCGTGCTCAGACGGCGTTATTCGTGCTCAGACGGCGTTATTCGTGCTCAGACGGCGTTATTCGCGCTCAGACGGCGTTATTCGCACTCAGGTAGTGGAGTGGTCAGCGTAGCTGGCTTCCACGCAGCCGACCCGGGTTCAAGGCCCGGCGGCTTGCCTGAACAAGGAGCAAGCTGGCTCCCGAAAAACCCTTCCAACAGGCAAAGAGTTGGTGACGCCATATGGCCCTGGCAGTTGGTGCGTCGATAAACCCCGAAAATTATTTTATTATTGAGAGCTTTGTTTTGATCGATTGAAGGTGGAAATAAAATGTGGTTTTCTGAATTCATGACCTATTTTTACATGATTTTTTTCTTTTTAGAATTTTGACATAGTGGTGCTTTCCCTTTAATGGCGGTACCGAACCGATGCATCGGTGCATCGCGATGGGAGTGCAAATTCGTGGATGTAATTGCACTGATGGATGTAATTTGGATTGGAGTTGTAGTAATCACACAGCATTTATTTAGTTTCTTGCTAGAGGAAGTAGTCATTGCCTAAAAGGATACACATACACACACACACACACACACACACACACATATATATATATATATATATATATATATATATATATATATATATATATATATATCGGACACAACCCTTCATCAGAATCAGGTAGGTCGACTCACAAATTCTCAGTCATAGTGTAGCGGGACCTCGAATTCGAGGAGACAGGTCAGTATACACTATGTTAAGTTATAATCATGCTCCTCGCCTCAGCACTCCGAAACCTATCAAAATTATGAAATGTCATTTAAAAGTTTTAAATGTTAACTCGTTTTGTGCATATCAATCCGCTCAATATATCACGAAAGGACGTGTGTGTTGGTAGAGGCTGTCTCAGCTCTTCACCGATGCTGGAAAGCCTCTTCAATGTACTTAGTATAGTACTATCCGGCAGTTGCCGTGGTTTTGCTACTTTTGGGCCATTTTTAACCTATTAAAACCGGTTGCATTGTATTTTATCTCATTTATTTATTTATTTAGGCAAATGTCCACGAGACACCGTATTTACGGACAAAGTCAAATGCAATGATAAGCAACCGTTCAAACCGGTTAAAGCTGCTGTGATGTCAAAACTATTTTTACCGTGGGAAAAGTCCACCCCTGACTCAAACATTTTCCGTATTGCACCTTCACGGATTTCAGTTTTACTACGATACTGATGTGTTAATTCGGTCCACTGGTCTACTGAGGTAACTCGGTCTACTGACCGTTGCAATGGAAATATGAAACACTTCCGTCACCGGTCCCATTAATCGCTTCCGCCACTGGTGTGATCCCAGCTGACAGTGAAATGGAGTATTTCCTCTCCTTGATAGCCGACTTCACCGTGCCCTAATCTGCGCGGATTGCTGTATTTATCCTTCCTTTGCGCTTCCGCTGGTGTCAGCACTGTCAGGGGCGTACCCAGGCCAGGGAAAAAGGTAGCATGTCACAAACCCGCCACGTAAAATAATCTGTTTGGAAGTATCACACCTCATTCCCATACTCTGCTGGGCCCTCAATCCCCATACGCTTTCAATGCCTCTAATTTCTCATACCCTCTCCTTGTCTCTCATTCCCTATGCGCTCTGCTCGCCCCTCATTCCTCATACGCTCTCCTCTCCTCTCATTCCCTATGCGCTCCCCTCGCCCTCATTCCCTATGCGCTCTACTCACCCCTCATCCCCCGTGTATTCTGCTCTCCTCTCATTCCTCAAACGCTCTCCTCGCCCTTATTCCTAACACACTCTGCTCGCCCCTTATTCCCAACACACTCACCTCGCCCCTCATTCCCAACACACTCACCTCGCCTTTCATTCCGCATGCAGTATTCTCGCCCCTCACTCCCCACACACTCACCTTGCCTCTCATTCCCAACACTCTGCTCGCCCCTTATTCCCAACACACTCACCTCGCCCTTATTCCCAACACACTCACCTCGCCCTTATTCCCAACACACTCTGCTCGCCCCTTATTCCCAACACACTCACCTCGCCCCTCATTCCCAACACACTCACCTCGCCTTTCATTCCGCATGCAGTATTCTCGCCCCCCACTCCCCACACACTCACCTTGCCTCTCATTCCCAACACTCTGCTCGCCCCTTATTCCCAACACACTCACCTCGCCCCTCATTCCCAACACACTCACCTCGCCTTTCATTCCGCATGCAGTATTCTCGCCCCTCACTCCCCACACACTCACCTTGCCTCTCATTCCCAACACTCTGCTCGCCCCTTATTCCCAACACACTCACCTTGCCCCTCATTCCCAACACACCCACCTCGCCCTTATTCCCAACACACTCACCTCGCCCTTATTCCCAACACACTCTGCTCGCCCTTTATTCCCAACACACTCACCTCGCCCCTCATTCCCAACACACTCACCTCGCCCTTATTCCCAACACACTCTGCTCGCCCCTCATTCCCAACACACTCACCTCGCCCCTCATTCCCAACACACTCTGCTTGCGGCAGCCTGGTGCATTGCATGGGCAGTTGACTACAATCCAATCTGTCTCAGTGTGATTGGCTGCCAGCAAGACTGCAGCAGTGTAGACGTCGTATAATGACACCAAACGCGTTTGCCACGACTGCGTGCTCGCGTACAGCACGAAATAGGGCCACTGGGGAGATGCAGCTATCTGATCGGCGTAATTGTTGCCTGGTATGATTTAGAGCGATCACTCGCAGGGCCAGAAGGCCGAGATCCGTACAGGCTCAACATATTCTCTTATAGAAATACAACGGAAATTTGTTTTTGCGTCATAGTCATTGGTAGGGAAGTATAAAAGAGAATCTATAAGAACCATTCTAATCCCCTCGTCAAGCCTGATCACATGATCTATCTTGTAAACTCGTCAGGTCAGATCCTAAAATTGATCTGACCTGCCCTGAGCTAAGGTCAGATCAAGATTAGCATAGTTCACAGTGCTTATCATTCGGACTGCAGTGGCAAGCAAAACATATCGGCCTCAAAATAAACACCATATCATCCTTCCCTGCCAGGCTATCAAGCTTAGGCCAGTTTCTCTGGACATTTCTAGGGAGAGGTCATGGCTCCTTCCTGGCCCCAGGTCATAGCTCTTTCCTGAGCCCAGACCTTGCTCTTTCCTGACCCCATGCCATCGATATAAAAATACACTGACCAAAAGTTGTTTTACGTTGTGACTTTATCTGTGATGTGAGTTTCATATCGATTAATTAAGTTTGTCATTACTGCCACACCTAGAAACGTTTTTCAGACTAGGTCACTTGTCCTTGGCTGTTGACCTGACCTTATGTGGCCTGGACTTTTAAGAATTTCAGAAGTTGTAAGAAGGATCACTTAACAGGTATACCATCAAGGGCTCTGCGCGCCGCCGGTCTTCACCTATAGATGTGGCGGGTGCCACCTCTCCTGAGGATTTTCGCAGACTTGTGACAATTTTTTGTGGGTGGGCACCCGCCCCTGGGTGGGCGCCCGCCCCTCCGAGTGTTAATATAGTTTTCATAAAAGCTACAGGTAGATACACGCATATAGTTTTTACAGAATATTTTTTAGATAATGTATGTAGCTGTCACTCGTGGTTTTGATGGATTGTGTGCGGTTGCATTTTTTTGGCATGCCCCTCAAATATAAAGTTTTAATTGCAGTTGCGGCGGTAATAGAGGTTAAGAAAACGTTTGATAACTATATAGCTATACGTTAAAATTCTCACTCTGAATTGACTGGCACTGGACCAAGGAAACACCGAATGTTTTTTCACTGGCTGTCAGCTTAAGGCCTGTAAAAACACACTGCAGAAAATAATTTTGGACAATTTTTTTCCGAGCCGAATGAACATTTAGTCGATGGATATGTGCAACTGTATTGTAAGTGCAGACATACAATTCCATCAAAAAGGTTTTTTGGCGCCTTCCGGGGCAAAAGGCGATTTAGCACATTGGCATGCTTGGTCAAATCCAGATAGCACTGACCAACTGACTCACTGGTCCAGACGCGCAGGTATGCACATACAGACATGCCACATACAGACATGCACACTCTGCACCGCCGACACTGCTCCTCCGGGCACACAATAGCCTGCGTGACAACAGTCGAGGGCGAAACGTCTTCCGCTGCTGAGTATCTTGCTCTGGATCCTTGTCTGGGGTGTAAATCGACGCTTTGACATGCAAGCGCCTCTTGCAGTGTCTTGTCCAATGCTGTCCCGCATACATATGGTCTCAGTTATCCATAGGCGCAAGGAACTTTTTCCAAGTTGGGTAGGGGGGAAGTTATCACCCCTGGTGGAGTCAAATATGGTTAGGCCTATCACTTGATTTGTTAACGGAAAAGGTCCGGAATCGGCTCAAAGTTGGGGGGGGCACTGCCCCTAGTCCAAAAGTTGGGGGCAGCTGCCCCTTACTCCCCCTCCCCGGTTTCTGTGCCTATGCAGTTGTCTAATGCGGTGGTGACTAACTAGCAATATCCCGGCTGGGGCTGATCTGATGTTACTACATATAGTATTCTCAGGCTGAGGAAAGTTTCTGATGAAGATGGATAAACATATTTAAATCACAAGCTACCAGTTTATCCAGGCAAGGATTGGAAACGGAATAGAAGTCTTCAGGGATCTGAGGCGTCCCTATATTTATATTGTCTCACAGCATGGGATGAACCACTTGTATACACAAATGAACAAAAGGAACGACAGTCGTTTTTACTCCATCCCTGTCAGGGGAGGGGGATATTCTGGCCGCCGCTCATATTTTTCGTGATTTTTCCAAATTATTCTTGATAGGCCTTTGAAACTTTCTGATTATTCCTTAAACAAAGTTGGGCAGATCCATGAAAATTACGGGATAGTATCTTTACTAGAGGCGGAACTATGACTCGGTTTTAGGGAGGATGTATTCGCAAACCGAGTATTAGGCATCTTGTTGTACACTTCGCACAGCAAAGCCGTTCGTAACAATATTGAGAGCAGTCAGAATGTTTGAATAGTTGGAGTACGATTTCTGGAGATAGGTCATTTTTACTTTTTCATTTAATTTTTTGGCGGAGGCATTTCCAGCAACTCAAAATTGGGGTTTTCAAATGTAGATAGACTGTACTCTTGCAAAGTGAATCAAATGCTTACAAGACAGCCAGGAGGAACAAAAGTGACTGCTCCATTTTCCCGACCCTAAATTACCTGTATGATAATAAGATGCCGTCATATAATTACATTAAATAGGCGTTATTACATTACATAGACGTGTTCACATATTACAATTAAGGTTTTAAGCGTGTGCAAGCGTATTGCATTATAGATACTAAGGGAAATTAATGGGACAAGCACCTGAGACTGGAAAGAGGAAAAATCCAAGGGAAGATCAAAGTGACAAGATCATTCAGAATAACCCCCATGGCATGGGCGGATACAGGTTTGGCAATATGGAAAGTACCTATCAATAGCGAGAAACATATAATTGCATTTAACATAGGCCAGATGCATTTCCCCCAATATTTTGTCTTTCTGACCGGCGCTGCTTCGTCCGGTCCATAAAATATTGCACTAATTTCTAATGACATTCATGGCTATTTTTGCCGACTTTGAAACCGCAGAGCTGCAAACGTTCGGATGTATACAAGAACGCGAGAAGCTGCCGATGAAATCATTTTCCATGGTACAGCATCAACCCCTTCCTCTAACGACCGCGGCGCGTGTCCGACAGTGAAGCCGTTCTTCCTGCGGCCGCCGGCCGACGTGACGTCAGCAGTGTCGCGGCGTGCGCAGCTGAGTTGCCAGGTATCCGGCGACCCGCACCCGGTCATTGAGTGGCGGCGGGTGGGCGGAGAGTTGCCAGTCGGCCGCGTCCACGTCACCGAGGACAAAAGCCTCCGGATTGATGACGTCAGACTAGATGATGAGGGAGAGTACACCTGCCGAGCGGAGAATGCCGTCGGCAGCGTCACGGGCTCGGCGCGGCTCTCCGTCACCGGTGAGTACGACTGTGTGGTGCCAGCTGGTCACTGGTCATGGGGATTCAAGGCGACGTGGAAGATGCCTTCCGCTGTCTTGTCCCTCAGAGCCTTCCGGGTCAGAGCATCCCGCACGCCGAGTAAAAAGTGGCCTGTCAGGTTTGAGGAACGAATAATGTTACTTGGTGTCAGCACAGTTTGTTAGTTTGTTACTTATGCATAGTTAATTTGTACCTATGCATACATGGTTACTTTGTATAGCATAGGTGTCATATTAATTTTATAAAAAAACTCTGTGAAAACTTTATGACACAGTCGGGTAGTCGAGCAGCAGCAGTCGCCGCGAATGTTGTCATTAAGTTTTTCTCCCATGCATGGTGCACACACGCTAGGTACTACTTTTTATGTGCCCTTTCGGTGATCTGCAAACACCTGAGGCGTGAGTGATTGCCTGCTGTTTTTTTCGTTCATGTTTGATGCTGTGCCTTTTTGGTCGGCGACGTTGGTCGAAACTCACGCGTCACTGCTCGTCAATAAGTCATCACATTAAGCCGCCAGTTGGTTGCATTATCGATGCTTGGCTGAAGGGCGGAGCAGCCCACCGCTGCGCCGGCCGCGCACCCCCGCCCGGACGTACCGGGACGGAATGTTAATCCGCGGCCGCCTGGAAGGCATTTCCGAGTCTTTCTTTAACTATTGTTTGCCAATATTAATGTGAGTTGTGTCGCTCCTTTGCAATCTTTTAATGGGATTGATTGAACAACTTAAGGTCGAAAATTGTGATCAGGTCAACGAGTCATTACATCATTTCTTAACCCACCAAAGGATATTTTGCTCCTTTAAAATGGAGCATACCAAACCAGGGTGTACCTAAGTTAGCTCCTAGTAGAGACAGATAATTATGACATTATGAGGACATATATATATATATATATATATATATATATATATATATATATCCTGATAAATATATATATATATATCCTGATATATATATATATATATATATATATATATATATATATATATATATAAGATAAACGTTATGCAAAAGATCTTGGAAAGGAAAATTGGCTTATTTCCACCATTTTGAGTTCAGGGCAATGATACGGTTGCCTGAGGTCTCAAAATGTCGCGGTGTTCGAATGCATTTGTATCTATAACATTTGACCCAAACAATACACAGCAATAAGTTTGATATCATGGTGACGAGCACGATTCAAGAATTTCATTAATATACAAAATTACCTCGAAAAGTCATTATTCGACCTTGAGCTAAGCTCACGGTCACTCTATATAGAATTTAAAATCATGCGGCATATCATTTAAGCTCCAATCACCTTTTTGTGAGGGGCTAAAAATATTCCCTCTCAGGCGGGCGCGGGTGACGACATAGCCGAGGTAGTGCCGGTTTAGGGATCTGCCCGAGGCACCGAGGTCTGCCCGGTATGAAGCAGGGCCGAGGGGGTTAGCCTCTCCTTTGTGCGCGGCTGCAGCCGTTCGGGGAATATGACTGCGCCGCCACGCCAATGAAGTTCCCTCCAGTCGCTAACTCTTCGACTGAGACGGCCGCCCGGTCAGCGATGGGCGAAATGGGCCCAACTTTGGGTCAGCAGTGCGGGTTCGAGGCCGAAATCTAATGGAGAGTGTCCAGTTGGACGTTTGAAGCCGCTGCCATTCAGTGGATCATTTGTTCTGACCCGAGGGTATTGCAGAACTTTTGAGTTTTGCGAGTGGTTTGGCAGACTTTGATGATGTTGCAGCATTTGATGGTGCTGGCTGAACTTTTACGCGGCGCTAGTTAAACTGTCAAAGGCTGTATGTTTCTTCCTCAATTAAATCGAAGGGGTTCAAATGTTCATAAATCGTAGAAACCGTCGACCGTTATGAATTCTAAGAAACGTTATCTCGCAGAGCAAACACGTGTCCGTTATGAGCTCTATAATGCAGGTAGGGCCGGTTTGTGACCAGCCCGTCTCCTCGCAGCCCCGCCCGCCATCGTCAGCCGTGCTACCATCAAGGAGTCGGACGTCTCCGAGCCGGTGGCTCTGGACTGCCGCGCCCAGGGCCGCCCTCCGCCCCTCCTCTACTGGCTGAAGGAGGGCCGCGCCGAGCCGCTGGCTCCCTCCTCGCGCCACAGCCTGGGCGCTAACGGCTCACTGGTGCTGTCGCGGCCGCGGCCCGGCGACCAGGGCTACTACCTGTGCGGCGCGGTCAGTGCCGCCGGCTCGGACCTGCTGCGGGTGGAGCTTCTGCTGAGGTCGCAGCCGGCCGCCAGACTGGTGCCGGCGCGTCAGCAGGCGCGCCACCTGCTGGACCGGCGGCCCCTGATGGTGCTGACGGCCAGGCCGGACTCGGCGGCTGGCGCTCTGCTGGTGTGGAGTCAGCCGGCGGCCTCCGCTGCCGCCCTGGACGGCTACTACGTCAGGTACCGGGCCACAGGCACGGGGCCGCTGGCGACGGTGACTGTACCGGACAAGACAGCCACCAGCCACCGTCTGACGGGTCTCAGAGCGCACACAGAGTACCAGGCTATGGTGTCGCCCTACTACAGGGGCGCCGAGGGCCGAGCCTCCCCGCTGGTTGTCTTCAGGACTGCACAGGACGGTGAGGATGCTGAACATCGTGTGTTTGTTGATAACGGGTGTCATTTGACAAATCATTTGACCGTTAGAACAAAGTGATTTCCCTATTTATTACAGAAAATTTTATGGGCGTAGTATCTGGGACACTAAAAAAGTCCAGCTAGACACATTTAGCGAAAATCTGCTACATTGTCCCTATTTCGCCTCGCTATCACAACTAGATGGAAAGCATTGATAAATTCTCTGTATTTGGTACAAAAACATACGGTCAGCTCCACTAGTTGTGATATACGATCAATATATTTTAAGATGAATCCTATTTTACCAGTGTAAGAGGTATCCGATTTATTGAAAACTATATTCAATAGCTCTCACCTAATTCGATAGCGTTGCGAGGGTACCACTGTGGGCGTGGTCTTGATAACGCAGGGAGGGTAACACTGTGGGCGTGGTCTCGATAACGCAGGGAGGGTACCACTGTGGACGTGGTCTCGATAACGCAGGGTAAGAGGTTATCGATATTATACCAGTGTAAGAGTTATCCGATTTATTGAAAACTATATTCAATAGCTCTCACCTAATTCGATAGCGTTGCGAGGGTACCACTGTGGGCGTGGTCTTGATAACGCAGGGAGGGTAACACTGTGGGCGTGGTCTCGATAACGCAGGGAGGGTACCACTGTGGACGTGGTCTCGATAACGCAGGGTAAGAGGTTATCGATATTATACCAGTGTAAGAGTTATCCGATTTATTGAAAACTATATTCAATAGCTCTCACCTAATTTGATAGCGTTGCGAGGGTACCACTGTGGGCGTGGTCTTGATAACGCAGGGAGGGTAACACTGTGGGCGTGGTCTCGATAACGCAGGGAGGGTAACACTGGGGGCGTGGTCTTGATAATGCAGGGAGGGTACCACTGTGAGCGTGGTCTCGATAACGCAGGGAGGGTACCACTGTGGGCGTGGTCTCGATAACGCAGGGAGGGTAACACTGTGGGCGTGGTCTTGATAACGCAGGGAGGGTAACACTGTGGGCATGGTCTCGATAACGCAGGGAGGGTACCACTGTGGGCGTGGTCTTGATAACGCAGGGAGGGTAACACTGTGGGCGTGGTCTCGATAATGCCGGAGCTATGCGACGGCAGGTGGTCTCTCCTGCTCCTGCTCCAGTTCCCACCCGGCGCCATCAGCGGCGCGGCGCGGCGATGGCGCTATTGTGCTCTGTACTCCCGCGGAAATTTTCAGAAGCACTTTGAATGTTTTTGTTTAGTAACCAAGGCACCGGCCTAGCATTTGTCTAGCCCGACCTCCACCATTTCATAAGTAACCCAAACATCAGCTGCGTGCTGTTACCCGCCCTTCCCTACTACTTTACCTTTCTGAGGCTTTTCCAAATGTGAACGCTGACCTTGGGATCCTACAAAATAAAAAGCCGCCGTATATAGCGGAATTGTGAGTTTTAAGTAGGATCTTCGGGTTCAACGTGCTCCAATTCAGTAAAAACAAGCTGAGCTGGAACGATTCTCGAAAATTGTGTATTTTCGCTCAACTTACAACGCTTTCGCCATCTGTCGTTAGGCAGAGATGCTGGATTTGGTGTAGATCAGTGCGCTAAAAAAATAATACGCCTATGAAGGTTTTTTTAACAGTTACGTTCTGACAGAAAAGAAGCATGAGGTCAGGGAGTTTCCTATATACCTACTCTACTCGGCTGATGGGCAGTTCAGTTTGAATCTCAGGAGGGTACCATATTACCTTTAAAATTTTTACTGTATAAATTCATAATAAAAACTTTCTTATTGATATATTGAACTTGCCTATTGATTACTTTCCGACGTAAGGTCCAAGGATGTTTTTGGAGAATGCCTTCAAAGAGGTGTTTTTCAAAATGTTCAAATATAATTGCATATCACACTCATGAAATTCCTGATTTTGGGACTTTTAGGATTGAACATGGGCAATCAGTCTAAGACTTGGCTCCCATGGTCAAAATACGATCCGTATTGGAGCGCCGATCAGCATACCTACATCATGGAGTCGTCGACTTCATCAAACGCGATTTTCGCAGCATTTTAACAGGGACAGGTGCTATTTCCCCAGCATATTGCTGGGGAAATAGCACTTGATGGACTCCATCGGCAGCCCGATCCGGATCGCATTCTGGCCATGGAGACTAGGTCTAATCTAGATATGCTAGGTCTGACGTGTACTATGACATAATTGTGGATGGAGTCGCGTGCATGGAATAGTCTGATCTGCCTCCGTCACATTTTCTAACAAACATGGATGTGTATTTGCAGAGACGAGTGGTCCGTTGCTTTAGGCCCTCACTCCCCTACTTGTGGACTCTCCAGGTGGTAGCGGGGTAGTGGACATAAACTGCTGCCGCTATTGACTGCCAGTTAAAGGAACAGTCGTCTAAAAATTAGGATATGTAGACTGAGGGAAATAATTTTATATCAGAAAACAAACAAAAGGAGAGGTTACCGGTATTTCTGTCGTGTAATTTGTTTGCATATATTACTACTAATTTTTTATTCGTGTACAAATATGCAGAAGCTTTCCTTGAAATTTATTAAAAATATAACTGTAGGTAATTTTTGGGACGACTTGGGACGAACAGCACTTGATATCAAGCAGTAGAGAAGTGGGTAGCGGTTTCGCGATTTTGAAAAAAAGCAGCGCTTTTAGCGCTGGCAGTTTCAGCTATCCAAGGTAGAGAAAGGAGTGGTTTCATAAGAGGTTACCAGCTCCCATCTCTGTGGAATTAAAAGAGAAAACACGCGGAAATGCTGAAAGTATTTATCTCATCCTCAGATTTTCTATTTTCTAACAGCTGCCCTATTTCCACAGCTCCGTCTGCGCCTCCCGAGGAGCTGACAGCACGAGTCATCAATAAGACCAGCGTCCTGCTACACTGGCGGCCTCCCCCGCAGCGCCACATCAACGGCATCCTCTCCGGCTACCGGCTGCTGCTGCTGGCCAACGACACCCAGCTGAGTCGCAACTACACCCTCAACGACACCACCCCAGGCCGCCGGCTCACCCAGCTGGCTCCGCACACGCGCTACTGGGTTCAGGTGGCCGCCGTGACGTCACCGGGCGCTGGACCAATGACAGCGCCGCTGGGCTTTACCACAGGAGGACCGGCAGCTGCTGTGTCCGATGCCGAGTCCCGTGTCATGCACGAGACCTGGTTTATCGCGCTGATCGGTTTCCTGGTGTTCGTGGTAGTCTCGCTGCTGGTCGGGCTAGTGTACGTGAAGCGGCAGTACGGCGTCAAGGAATCGCTCTCCACCACGACGTCGTCGGCGTCGAAACCCCCTGCGGCAGGAGGCGATGTGGGTGGACCGTGGCTGGCGACCGGCCGACAGCGACAAGGACTCCAGTCTGTCGGAGCAGAAGCTGCTGGGATATCAGCATCAGCAGCAGCAGGCGCCGCTGTGTGCTGAGTACGCGGAGCTGGACCAGCTGAGGGAGGACGGGCCGTACGCCTCGGCGTGTGTGATCCGCCCCAACCCGCTGTCTCGGCTGTACAGCGTCCCCACCGGGTACACAGCTGCCACATTCTCAGCGGTGGCGCCGGCCGGCTCCTCCAGCCTGCCCACCAACGGCGGCAGGGGCTACCCCACCCTCTCAGCCGGCGACGCCGACGCCCGCCGCGGAGACAGTCTGACCTCAGGTCAGCCGTGTCTGGCGGACATGCTGCCGCCGCCGCCGTCCCACCCGCCGCCCAGCCAGCACGCGCAGTGCAGCGGCGGCGGCGGCGGCCACCGCCCCCTCTACCACTGCTCCGGCCACTGCGTCGAATGCTCGTGCAGCGAGCAGGAGTCCTCCTACGACGAGCGGCCGTGTGCGTCGCTGGCGGCGGCGTGCTCGCGTCATGAGCCGACGGATGAGGCGGGCCACTCGGACACCTACTACGGGATTCCGGCGGGGGCGGCCTACCGCGACTACAGTCTGCGTACCGCGCAGTATCCGCACATACCCAGTACTGATCCGGCAGGCGGCGTCATCGAGAAGCTGGCCTAGACTGTTGAGGGTCGGTACCTGAGCGGGTACCGGTACCTGAGAGACGGCCGTCTGCCTGCTGGGTACACTCAGGCAACGGCCAGGCATTCTGTGTCGGAAGCGTGTCGGGGGCTGTACCTGTGTTGGATGGAACCCGAATGAACTGCGCCACATTTCTATACGTGTGCGGACGACCGATGGGTGGTACGGACGACAAGTTATAATAATTGCTACCAGTCACGGTGTGTGGAACGATAGTTACCGCTGTATTTATTACGATACGCCTGCCCGCTTTTTGGGTCACGTGACTGACCCCGCTTCTGCCCTCGGGCGGTTTTGCTCACTGGCTGCGTCAGTGTGTCGTGTAACCGCTTGGTGTCATTCCTGTGCCATTCGCTGCCCCACGTGCCGCAATAATCCTGTGTGTGGGTGTGTGTGTGGGGGGAGGTGCGTGTGCGTACGTGTACGTGTGTGCGTTGATCGTTACCCTTGTGACACCAATGACGGCATTGTGACGTCACTGTTTTGTCGTTTCGAGCGGCGCAGTAGCGCGCTGCCTGTTTGTATTTTGTTAAAGCTGTGATATGTACAAAGTAGGCAGGAGAACTGATCAAACAGAAATAGAGAAGTGATCATGGGCCGCTTGTTTTTTTTTAAGGAGTGGGAGCTTATCGGCTTATCAATGGCCAGAGTTATATGGCGTCGCCAGCTCTTTCCCTATCGAAAGGTTTTCTTGGCAGCTGGATTACTTCTTGCTTAGGAAATCTGCTGGGCCTTGAAACCTGGTCGACCGTATGGATGGCGAGCGTGCTCACCACTGCACAATTGCACACAAGCCCCCCCCAACGGTCCGAGTGTGTTTATTTAATACGTAGGTAGAGGCTGGTCCGAGGCAATAGCGGGGAGGCTCGAGCCCTCTAGCACTGCCCCCCCTCCCACCCGAAAAGAAGTCCTGGATCCGTCACTGGTCTGTGGGCCTAGATTTAGTCTCGGGGGCCCTAGTTTACTCTAGTTTACTCCAGTTTACAGAGTTTGCTCCAGGGCGCACTGAGAGTTTGTCTCAGGAAGTACCAAGAGCTGGTTTCAGTGGCAGATCCAGGGGGGCAAAAGCGGCATTTCCCCCAACGGAAAAGCTCGGGGAAAAACTATGTTTTTGCCCCCCCAAAGCGGTCGACCTCTTTTTTGCCCCGACCCATCTGTAATTTATAAGGAAGTTTTGGTGCTTCAACTCTCAACTTCAAACAGAACCAGTTAAGTTTAGGGTAAATATTGGGCCATGGATAGGGAAAAGTATCTTGAGCCCACCTTTTTCACCCCGTAACATGTTTTGTTTTTGCTTTTCGCCTCAAATACCCCAAATTCTACCGTCAAGTCATATTGTAGCACAATTTTTCACTGCGTGACTTGTTTTTGCTTTTCGACTTTGGTGTGCCCCACCCCCAAAACCGACCGGCTAGATCCGCTACTGGCTGATTTCGGTGGCGTCTCAAATGTTAGGGAGGGGCAAGTGAATGGTTTCATCGATAGGACCGTCCGCAAAAGAGATATATAGCTAATGTCTGGGACACGCTCCCGTATCCTTTCTATTGAGCTGTTTTTTAGGTCATCGCATGATTTCATGGGACATGATCTCACGAATCATGAAGCAAAACAAGTTTCGAGGATCAGAGGTCCGAGAGTAAAATGGTTTTAAGATTCATTGAGTAAATATTTAAAATAGGCAAATCGAAATATGCCAATCTACCAACAGCATCGAAGAAAAGGTAAAATTAGTGTCGTTTTGATTATCCACTAGAGCAAATAGAACAGAAGCTTTGCCAGTTCTTTTCATAGCTGTTCTCCAAGCAGTTTCCATTGAGTTTTGAAGTCGGAGTCTCACTAAAGTCATCAAGGGACTTGTCACGGAGACCCCGATCCCACCATCCGAACGAACATCCCGCAATGAAGGGTCACTCTAGAAGCCAAATTTTAATATCGCACAAAGCACAGGGACAGCCACTCCGCTCAGGCCACTCTCTCACCAGCCAGTTAACAGCCGACCTACGTCGGGTAAATATGGAGCGCTGGAGAGTCCCAAGCGTCTCAGGGGAATCGATCCCAAGCCTGCACGCGCAGTGACACTGTACGTTCCTGAGCAGCGGACTGGAGCCCAACGCTCACAGTGATGGTACAGATGATTATGTTTATCGTGTACGGCTTAACATGGCTACTTACTTCTCTGGTAGGAGTAATTTTTAGTACAAGGATTAAGTCATAAATAACTAAAGTTTTTAAGCCACCGTAAAGTCAATGATAATTGCTGAGCTGGAGATTATGCTGGAGGGATTGGGGGCAATTTGTTCCGGATATTGGCTAGTGGGTGGGACAGGGAGGCTGATGTCTTCTCAGTCCCGGGCAGGGGGGAATAGTGAATCCTACCATTGTACTTTAAAGCTATTTTTAACAGATTCTGATTAATTTCGTTTTTCTTCGTTTTTTTCTCATCGCCTGGGGAGGAAAATGCACAATTCAAGGATTTGTGCGCATGGCTTCTTATTCCCCCTTCCCCCTTGGCTCCGCTAATGCATTCATTTGAGTAGAATGCGTTGATAGCCAAACAAATGGCATTCATGTCCCTGTTGAAAGGCAGCTCAAAGTTTGCACGACTGTAGTCAGGGGCTAGAGGTGTGGAGCACCATTCTCTCAGTGGCCAGGCTGGTTACTCGGAGCACCATTCTCTCAGTGGTCAGGGTCGGGAGGCGTGGAGCACCATTCTCCCAGTGGCCAGGCTGGTTACTCGGAGCACCATTCTCTCAGTGGACAGGGTCGGGAGGTGTGGAGCACCATTCTCTCAGTGGCCAGGCTGGTTACTCGGAGCACCATTCTCCCAGTGGTCAGGCTGGATTCTCGGAGCACCACCATTCTCCCAGTGGTCAGGGTCGGGAGGTGTGGAGCACCATTCTCTCAGTGGCCAGGCTGGTCACTCGGAGCACCATTCTCCCAGTGGTCAGGGTCGGGAGGTGTGGAGCACCATTCTCCCAGTGGCCAGGCTGGTTACTCGGAGCACCATTCTCTCAGTGGACAGGGTCGGGAGGTGTGGAGCACCATTCTCTCAGTGGCCAGACTGGTTACTCGGAGCACCATTCTCCCAGTGGTCAGGGTCGGGAGGTGTGGAGCACCATTCTCTCAGTGGTAAAGGTCGGGAGGTGTGGAGCACCATTCTCTCAGTGGCCAGGCTGGTTACTCGGAGCACCATTCTCCCAGTGGTCAGGGGCTGGTGGTGCGGAACACAGCCGATGCGAGGCCGCGAGGCTCCACACCGCCCCGTCAACAACAGCAACAGCAGCAGATGCTCCCCGGTCGCTCATAAACTATGACATCAACTATGACAGGCGTGATTTCTTGGCTTAGTCTGCGTCTTCAGTAGGTATACGCAGAGGCTTATAGCGACCCGGCGGAACGAAGCGAGACCATGCTGTCGCTGGGACAAAGCGAGACCATGCTGCCGCTGGGACAAAGCGAGATCCTGCTGCCGCTGGGACAAAGCGAGACTATGCTGCCGCTGGGAAAAAGCGAGACCATGCTGCCGCCTGGACAAAGGGAGACCCTGCCGCTGGGACAAAGCGAGACCATGCTGCCGCTGGGACAAAGTGAGACCATGCTGCCGCCTGGACAAAGCGAGACCATACTGCCGCTGGGACAAAGCGAGACCATGCTGCCGCTGGGACAAAGCGAGACCATGCAGCCGCTGAGAAAAAGCGAGACCATGCTGCCGCTGGGACAAAGCGAGACCATGCTGCCGCTGGGACAACGTGAGACCATGCTGCCGCTGAGAAAAAGCGAGACCATGCTGCCGCTAGGACAAAGCCAGGCCTTGCCGTCGATGGGACACACCGAGGTCCCACTGCCGCCGGGGCAAAGGGAGACCCTACCGCTGCTGGGACAAAGGGAGGCCGCCGCGCCGCCGCCGGTGGCACAGGGGAGTCGTGCATCGGGTGAGTGGCGGTGGACGGGAGGGGTCATGCCCCGGTTCTCACGGGCATTAACGGCTACAGGAGTGGTGCCGGTCTGTGATCGGCAGGCAGCGTTTGTCTTGTCTCGTGTTACCAGCCCACCTGCCGCCATGGGCGCCAGCGACCCCTCAGCCACAGGGACCAGCCGGACCAGTCGGCGCCGCCGGACCCGACACGGGCAAGGCTTCTGCCGCGGTAGGGACGCGGTCAATGACGTGGGCACCAGCTGGAAAATGCCTGCTCTAAACTGAACTCTCCCGTGAATGATTTTCAAATGGAAGGTATGCATGTATGTACATAGGGCCGTACATGTAAGGGCGGGTAAGAGTACGCTGGAGATAAGAGTACGCAACAGCTGTTTTGATTACTTAGCAGCCACTGAGATGGTGGGGCCTTGCTATAGAAAGCTAAACCAGTGCCTTGGTTGTTAAAAATAAATTAACGTGCTTCTGTTCTCCCTGTGAGAGTGCAGCGTGAAATGTTTTTTTGCGCCATTAATGTCATACCTACTTCTTGAACGGGAAAACTTGCACACATTGCTGCTATTAATAGTCTTTGATTACAGTCCGTCCTCAGTGGGAGAGTTGAGCTGGACCTGTGCTCTCGGACTAGGGCCACATCAAATTTCTGTCAGAATGTTGTATGAAGACTTTCTTTCTAATGGAGAATGTCCGGCAAGAGTATACAATAGGCCATTGTGCAATAGAACGTATGGTTGAGAGGTAGGTAAATGTATTTGCGCTCGGGCAAAGTCTAATTAATATTTGGAAAACAAACTTTTGCAACGTTTCCTTAATATTTCAGATATAAAATAATACAATTGCCTAGTTTGGCGACAAAAGAGTTTCGCGCCACGGCCTATGCACCTAAAGCACAGCAGGGTATCAATGCGTATTCCAGCCTCCTCTTTTGCGTACTCTTATCGTCCGACTCCGGCAAAAGTACGCACGTGGCTTTTTATTTTTGGGGCTCGTGCCTAGTTCCTTTTAGAAATGTCGAACTGAAACAAGGAGTATACATAGACAATTCTCAAGGTTAAACAGCTACAGCATTTTTAGCTATAGGAAATATAATAATGATAATAATTTGGGGCTTATCGACGCACCAACTGAGACACGCATAAAAATTATCAGACAAAGCGCGATCACCATCACCCTTCCAATTTCGTACACTTTTGGAAAGATGGACCGCATTGTGTTTGGTAGAATTTTTGTCATAAGTCATATAGTTCACGAGGCAGAGCTCCCGGAAGTTTAGAGGTCGGATGTGGAGCTAGAGCACATTTATATTTCGGTGTCCAAGAGAAATCAGGTAAACTGCAGGCCCTATTTCGTTAGAAAGTTTATTAATTGACCTGTAATAATAATAATTTTTGGGGCCTATCGCGCACCAACTGGCAGGGTCATATGGCGTCGCCAACTCTTTCCCTGTTGGAAGGGTTTCTCGGGGAGCCAGCTTGTTCCTTATTCAGGGAAGTCGCCGAGCCTTGAACCTGGATCGGCTGCGTGTAAGCCAGCTGCGCTGACCATTCCACTTATACCACGCCCCCTGTAGGACAGATAGTAGAGAACTGAAAGTCCTTGTGCATGCTCTTGCACGTACTTCCCTACTTGCTGCACATCATCTCGGGCCATGATGTGTGCAGTGTTAATATCTGTTTTTAACCCGATCAGACCTCACCGGCTTAGGTGCTTCCAAACAATGTTTTACTCCAAGAGGTGAAGGGACGTCTGATTGATGTAGCACATAACCAAGCGCCCATCCCCCATGTTCAAGCCTAAACAAAAAGAGTTATTATGAGCCCAAACATTGCAATGAGCAAAGGAACAAGCATCGCTGAAACCGTGACCCGCGTGTGGTAATTTTCTACCTGAACAAGAAAGTAGCGTTCAAATGAACGTAATTCGATCTTCTTTGTTCTGCACGCAGCCTTGGAATAGAACCAACATCTCCAAAGGGAGCTCGGGAGCAGGTAATCGGATTTCTGAAACGACACACGTCTGTGCTGTTAAAGGAAATTCACCACTTAGTCAACATGCTTAAAAGGACTGCTTGGAACAAAACAATTCTGAAAACCTGAAATTAAATCCCCATTTTCTTTTTATCTTAGATCATTAGGAACCAAAACAAAGCCTTTTTCTTATAACTCATGATGTCATCAAAATTATCTTCGGCGCCTACAAAATAATAACCTTGACCAAAGCCAGAACATAGCCTCGGTTCCAGAACATAGCCACCATTCTTTAATCCTGATGATATGACAATTAAATGTGGTTGTTTCTTTACAAATAATAATCTCCTTAATTTCTTTGGAGTTCACCGACATGTGGAGCTGGTAAATAAAAAAGTGCAGCAGGCATATGGTAAGGATGGTGCACTCATGGCGATGGCGCACTTGCACGGCATTCTCAGAAAGGGAGACGTGCTTAGGATTTCAACCGATTACATTGTTGCAACTAGATGGAAGCGGACTCCCCCATGGCTTAAATTGGGTTCCAAGTACCATTCATTTTGAACATGTCCAGGGAATTTAACACAGAGAGCTTTGTGTGAAATGAAATCAGCCCAGCTTTCCGCAGTGCATTGGCTGACTCCACCGGGCGCATCCCTCGACGCACGAATATGTGACTTGGATGCAAACTGGTGTTGTATGTCTCTTTAGCTCATGGACAAGACTGTACATCCTGGAATATACGTTCATGCATTCAAATGTGCCAATAGTGGCTTATCAACACGCTGCAGAAAACTGATATCTCAGTTCCAAACCCATTAGCTACAGAAGTGGGGCACTCCCTTCAATTCCGCGTGTGCTGCCGATCCCTGGGCTAGATATAGCGGAATCTCCACAATTTCTCAGGCTAAGTGAGCAATCGGAGCTGCCAGTTCTCTGCTATATTCGCCAACAAGACGGCACTACACGGACAGCTTTGGGCTGAAATGAGTCGGCTAGCCTTCTCAGGGTTCATCTGGAGCTGGGCGGCCGGTGGTATTTTCAGCCGCGCCCAGACCATGCGGCGGTCCATGGCGACGTGACCGGGCCAGCCAATGGCTGCACTTCTATTTGGAGGATGAAACTCACCTGGAATCTAATGGAAAATCGGAGAGGGACTCAGTCAGCAACGCTCCATAATATGAATACGAATATTCTTCAAATATGTGTTAGCTAAAAGGAGCAGACACAGACTGCATTTGAAAATTCTGAAACCGTTCGATATTGGGTCTATTATTTGATGGCAAGACTTAAACATCAGTGGTATTTGAAACTGGAGTTTTTTAACTCACCTTGAGAGCGTGCCAGCTAGGCGAGGAGTCGCGAAGTGACAGAATCGTATCATAAGTCGTTTCGGTTGGAAATTTGCTCCACTGGAGTAGACCGGGGCATTCTACGACTTTTCAGCAAACGTGCTGGTCGATTTTACACCCTCATGTCCTCGATTCTCTCCAAAATTTGTATACGGGATATCGGCAGGCCAGAACACGCCTGTGACATTTTTATGTCACTTGGTGTAACGGTTCAGGGGTTATAGTCTCTGACAGTTTTACACATTGTTCGCGCAAGAATTTTTCTACGCCAATTTTATCCAATCTAAATAATGACGAATGTGTAAAATCATATCACAAAATGTTTGAAATGTGATAGTGTTTTTTGTCAGAGCTAGAGTTAGCCAGCCAACGGTGACAATTTTGAAAGTTTATGTTTTACTGAAAAGGTTGTAGTTATTAAAACAAACAACCTTAAAAAATTATATTTAGCGTGGATCTGCAAAGTCACAGTAGCACACAAAAGAAGACGTCTCAAAGTATTATTTTCAAGAATAAAAAACCTTCCGTATTTGTTTCTAAGCATGACAAAAAACTGGCAGAATATATCATGGGTACACGCCGTTGGCACACCCCTCGCGATGGGCACGTTTACTTCTCCCTACATCTCAGACGCCGTGACCTTGATCTGAAGACGATCGCCGATGGAGCAAGAGCTCGCACATTGACTGAAGACTAGTAGTTTGACTGTTGATGCTTAAGATTAGTACCAATTCTGCCGTTTTTTTTACTCCTTGTTTCAGCAATGGGAATTATTCTCTTAAAGCTCGGAACATGAAGAGGAGGTTAACCATTAACTTTGTCAAAACATGTGCTTTTCAGCTTTTATTTGAAAACTGACACAAGGATGTGAAAGAGAACGTCTCAGAGTATTGAGTTCAAAGATAAATCCGTGGGTATTCTTTGAGACATGAAAGACCAGCGCCATATATCATGGGTAAGCGCCGTTGGCGTACCCTGCGCAGTGCGTAGCGTGCGCTCGCCTCTCGTTTGCCCGGTACACCCTGAACTTGACCTGAAGACGAGATTTAATGGAACGAGTGGGCGGTCATGCCTGGTCCGAATTTAGGCTTTTCGTCGGACAGTGACGGATTGCTGCTCATTTTATGCATTTGTCTGTGCTGATTACGATGCGCTCATCAGAAATGCAATTTTCGAAAACTGTTGGTGACCCAGCCTAGTTGAAGATTTTTCATTTGCCCAATTTTCCACTTTTGGTTCACCATTGGGAAATTATATAACTATAACCAACAACTTGCAAAAACTTGTATTTGGTTCGTTAGTGTTCCATTCGCTTTGTTCTTGTTATAACTTGCACACATAGCGGCTATTTTGCTAATTATCTAGTCTTCTAGTTTTGAACCCTCTGTGCTGAACTGGGGGCCCCTGAACTGCTCTGGGTTCTCTGCGCATTTATAATGCCCTGAGCTGAGGTGGAGGCCATGAGCTTGAATTAGCCCCCTTGGGCTGTTCTGAAGCCCTACATAAACTGACCTGGAGACCCTGAGCTGAGCCGGGCCCCTAACTAATTTGGTCATCTGAGCTAATCTGGACCCCCCTGTGCTGAACTGAGATCCCCTGAAATGCTTTAGAGTCACTGACCTGAACTGGGGGCCGTGAGCTTGAATGAGTCCGTTGAG
This sequence comes from Lepas anatifera, assembly GCA_034440635.1. Taxonomy (NCBI): domain Eukaryota; kingdom Metazoa; phylum Arthropoda; class Thecostraca; family Lepadidae; genus Lepas; species Lepas anatifera. Next base: position 33,490 of record JAOTON010001431.1, on the reverse strand, counting down.
CTGGTCTGGGACCCTATATCAGCCGACCAAGGGCTCTTGAGCTGAGCTGGGTTCCCAAAGCTAATCTGGCCAATAAGCTAATCTGCAGTCCCTTGTGCGGAACTGGGCGACCCCTTAGCTAGTCTGGGGGCCCCCTGTAGTTATCGAGTCCCTGAGCAGAGCTGGGGGCCCTGAGATTGAATAGTCCCCTAAGCTGGTCTGAGACCCTATATAAGCCGACCTGCCCCCCCCTCAGCTGAACTGTGACCCAGAGCTAGTCTAGCCCCCTGAGCCAATCGAGGTGCCTCGCATGCTTAACTGGGGAATCTGAGATAGTCTGCGGGCCCTGAGCTGGTCAGGGGTCCCTTGAACTCTTCTGGGGTCCCTGAGCTGACTAGGGGCCGTGAGCTTGCACAGACTCCTTGAGCTGTGTTGAGACCCTATATAAACCGACTTGGAGGCCCTTGAGTTGAGTCGGGTCCCTTAGCTAATTTGACCCTCTGAGCTTATCCGGGATCCCTGTGTTGAGCTTCTAGGGGCTTGTGCTTCTGTTGGGTCCATTAAAAACTGAATTGGGAATAGATTGGAAACAAAATATAAAAAACACCTCACCTGGACGGTATCTGAGATATCACTGCTTTCCGTGGTTCACACAAATCATGAATTTAACCGACAGCTTTGCCGATTGACTGCGCTGTATGAATATACACATCCAACCAGTTAACTATGAAAATATCCTATGAAAAACACCTACTCATGAGCCGGGCATTCCTAAAAAAAGTTTCTAAACCCCGTTCCATTGCAACGCACTGTTCAGGAGTTATGCTGCACCGCATTGCGTATCGTAGGTATATGAATACTGTGCCGCACTACATATCCTGTAGCTATGCTGTGCCGCCGAGCACACTTTAGGTCTGGCAGGCCCAGGCTGTTTTAGCCTTGTCAGAGCTTCCTTCATGTCTGAGAATGTCTGTTTTTATCCTGATATCTTATATATTTCTTGAAATTATATTCTATAATATATAAGGGAACGCGGTGGTGTACTGTTAGTGGTCTCGCTTTCCACGCGGCTGACCCGGGGTTCAAGGCCTGTCAAACGCCGGAGCGTCTCAGGGGAACTGATCCCAAGCTTGGACATGCACTGCCACTGCATGTTTCTGAGCAGCGGGCCGTAGCCCAACGCTCTACCAACTGAGCTACCCGGGGCGGCAAATGTTTGAGTTGAGCGACCATTTTTGAGAGGTGTTACTGGTATGCGAGCACTTGACTGTTCAGCTTAAAATGGTCTCCAGAAATGTTAATCTACGTTGGATATACATTGAAAAATGACTAATAAATCAATCGAAAATAACATGAAAGGTTATCAACTGAGACTTTGCTGGGTTTAAAAAAAACAAATTTGGAGGGCTGTTTTTTCTCCATCACAAAACAAGGGGAGATTGAAAAACGTTTTTGTGACTTCTTGCATATCTTATAAGCAAATTGCTTCATTTTGGATTAAATATACACATAAGCAATAGTCCTCCTTGAACTCTCGCCCCGCTGGGGTCCCTGGCATGACGCCCCCGCTGTGGGGGGGCGCATATTTCGCCCCCTCCGTATCTCATTTCCCAGGAAAACTACAGAAAAATTACGGACGGCGTTCGAAAACTCTTGACAAGACAAATATAAAACATATGAAGCATTATGTCAGGTCAATTTTGAGGTCAGCATAGGTCAAAGAAGGTTCCATAGGCCTACAACAAGGCGATGTACATACGTTTTCCCCTCTATAATTTTACTCAGCGGGGATACAGCAATCTTTATGCATAAATGGATTCCTCTTATCGTGGCGAGTCGAATGATGTATAATATGACCTCGCTAGGTCAAATTGTGGAAATGGCCTGACATCAAGCTCTGTCAGGGTCACAGTGACCTGGTATGGTCATGTTGCATATCAATCGACTCCCCGAGACAATATAAGCACAATGCAAGCAAAATGGAAGCTTTCTCTCAATTCAGGGAGGAGTTATTGGCAACACAATCATTGTATGCTTCTGTGACCTAACGTGACCTTTGAGAAGTCAGATGGTCAAAAGATTAACATTATGGTAAATATCGTGGTAATAATCGACGGTTCTGAAAAAAAGACCATTCTATTTTTCACGATAGACATAATGGGGTGAACAAAAAATTGACACCACCTTAGGTCAACAATATCACAATTCCGAGAAAGCAGATTTGTAGACCCTAATGGCCTCATCATATTGAGAAAGTTTGAAACTGATCAGTTGGCTGATATTCCTTAGGCGCCGCTTTAAACTCGTGATTTTAGGTTTTGAGGTCGGGTTGCTTGACCTTGAATAGCTCCTTGACGGGACATGACCTAACCTAAAAAATTTGGTCAGATGCGTAACATTAATCAGGGATAAGGTACTGGATGTTTCGTTGATCTACGTCTCTTCGTTTTTGCGTCATCTGAGGAAAACCAAGAGGGGAGGGGGTGAATTTCGCCCCCCGCGGGGCGCGTGTTAAATTAAAAAGAAACACTAACGAAACATTTTTTGTAAGTAAGGCTCTTGTAGTGCTTAATAATAATACAGACTGCGATAGCGGAGTGACGGGGCAGCGGTTTCGCGATTTCGAAAGAGGCGTTTCTACCTTGGATAGCAGTTTCCGCTATCCAAGGTAGAAGAATAGCGGTAGCAGTTCTGAAAATTTGGCAGTGGTTTATGTCTACCTCTGGCAAACATAAACCTGGCGGCTAAAGACTTGGTGGTCAGAATATATATCAAAAATGGACAAAAATAGCTAACATATCACTATTATACACCCTAACCCACCACGACACCCATTAGCTGTGCTTAATATCCGAATATTGTAGACCAGAGGCCTGTCAGTTCACTCCAAACATGGCTTCAGAAAAGAAAAAAAGGCTCCGACAATCAAAACCGTTTCCGAAATACAGGAAGATGACACAAAATCGTAACATCACCCAATGTAGACAACCATCATTCATTGAAACCACGTCGGCAAAGCATCCCAGTTTATTTAGACACATCAATACAACGTCCATGTAATCCAGCGCTCCTTGTCTCCATTTCCAGAGTCTCTCAGCAGGTCGCTCTCAGTGGGAGGCAATACCTCACACCAACTGGATCTGCGACAACACGGCAAACAAAGCAGCTCGCCCAACAACAGGCGATCCCAGACGCGCCTCACGCTACCCAGCCCCACTACGCAGACGTATTCAAGATTCGCAACGACACAGCAAAAACAGCTGCTGCTGGCAGCGGAGGCATCTGCCTCGTACACCATTTAGATATGGCAACGAATCCAAAAGGGAAAATATAGATTTTGCCATCCGTAAGCCTGATGTGGGAATTAGATCCCAACAAAATGAGTTTTAAAATGTTGGAGAAGAGACATTCCGGCGGTCATCTCACACCGCCTGATCCAGCCCACAGACTGTCCACTCCTGCGATAGTCCCACACCGATTGATCCAGCCCATAGGCGGTCCACTCCGGCGATCGTCTCACACCGCCTGATCCAGGGCACACTCCGGCGATCGTCTCACACCAGACCGCCCACTCCTGCAATCGTCTCACACCAGACCGTCCACTCCGGAGATCGTCACACCGCCTGATCCAGCCCAAAAACCGTCTCACACCGCCTGATCCAGCCCAAAGACCGTCCACTCCGGCGATCGTCTCACACTAGGCCGTCCACTCCGGCGATCGTCTCACACCAGACCGCCCACTCCTGCGATCGTCTCACACCAGACCGTCCACTCCGGCGATCGTCTCACACCAGACCGTCCACTCCGGCGATCGTCTCACACCAGACCGTCCACTCCGGCGATCGTCTCACACTAGGCCGTCCACTCCGGCGATCGTCTCACACCGCCTGATCCAGCGCACACTCCGGCGATCGTCTCACACCAGACCGTCCACTCCGGCGATCGTCTCACACCAGATCGTCCACTCCGGCGATCGTCTCACACCAGACCGTCCACTCCGGCGATCGTCTCACACCGCCTGGTCCAGCGCTCGGGCGGTCCACTCCGGCGATCGTCTCACACCGCCTGGTCCAGCGCTCGGGCGGTCCACTCCGGAGACACGCCTGCGATCGTCTCCACCAGCCCGTTCACCTGAGCGCACAAACCCTGAACCTGCTGGTCCCAGTCGCCCAACAGCTCACTGCGCTGAAAGTGAAGCACGCCGTCTATCTGGTCTATCCTTCCTGACATGCGCTCCTCGGAGAGCATCTGCGCGGCGGCCTTCTCTGCCTGCTGCGGCGTCACCTCCAGCAGCGCCGCCAACGAGTCCAGGCTGATGTTGGCGTAGATCTTGCTAGCCGAGAGGATGTTGTGCTGCACGACAGCGCGGTGGAGCAGGGTGCTGCCGTCGGCTGTGGTCGCCTTCTGGTGCGGCTGAAGGAGCGCCTCCAGCTCCTGCAGCTCCTGTTTGCGGATAATACGGTCCAAGTACATCTTCTCCAGGATCGGAAACGCCGGCAGAGACTGGCACCGCTCGTCCTGTGGCCCAGCAGACGGGTGTGGTGGAAATCTACCCGGCAATCCCACACCAAACACATTCCAAGACTTCACGAAACTATGCCAGGCTGAACTAGGTTTTCACATGGGCTAATTTGTCGAATTACACATATTCTGTTCTCCTATCCAAAAATACTTTTTCGGGCTCTTTCACATCATTAATACTCCATCCCTACTCCCATCCCTAATATTTTCGACAGAACGAGTTCAGCGTCAAATTCAATTTGCTAAATTCAGGGACAAGCTTCGCTTTTCAAAAGCACAAGTTTGGTTATCGTGCCAATAAAATACGAAAGATGAAAAGGAAAGAGTGCTGCAATGGCGTATCCAGAACATCGTCCCGGAAACCAATGGCCAGAGCCTGGACCACCCAGTCTAGTCAAATGCCTGTATATTTCAGCCTCCCTTTGTGTACTTCTTACATTGCACAGTGGAAACTTTTCCACTTTTTAGCGCGCAGATATTTCCAATGACGGAATATGGGTAATTGTAAATAATATTAGAAATGAAATGATATTTGAAAATAATGAACTTAGTCTGCGCCCGCAACAGTTACAATATCGTAATATGCACATTAAGTCTTGTTGCTCTTGCTATCCGTTTGAAATTCAGTACTGTGTACCGATTGGTATTGTTGGCCATCAAGACCCAAGTCGTCATTTTCTTGTCCTTAGGCTTGAAGGATAAGGATACAACTAGATGGGCTGCTTCCGATATCTGTGTACACATGTGTGAAGGCCACATCATTTTCAACTTGGGAGAATAACGAGAAATAAAATGATCGTATAAAAATAAAATGAGCCGTAGACCAAGTAAACATATAAAATGAGAACCTCAGATACATTAATTGCTATGGATATGCGGAAGCTTGTCTGAAAATTTCTTCACTGTCTGTTTGGTGAAACTATTTTTCTTCTTCAGATAGCTTGTGGCAAGGTCATTATCAATAGAATAAAGTTGAAGAGGCTGATCATACGGATGCCAATTTTTTTAATCAAAGCTAAACAGAAATGAGACAATATTTCAACGTACATACAACGTCATCATCAGGTCCTGATGATAACGTTGTACGTTGAAATATTGTCTCATCTCGTACATACGTCATCATCAGGTCCTGATGATAACGTTGTACGTTGAAATATTGTCTCATTTGCGTGTAATTTTCATAAAGATTAAATAGTTGGGATGCGTATGATGAGCCTCTTCAACATAATTGAAACTATTTTTGTACAAAACAGAAAGGAACAGCTTGCCTCAAGGCAGCGGTCAGCCGAGTATCAGCTATAGCTAGCAGCTGTGTTAATGTGCATTTGCAGGAAATACGGAAGCCCGTGGCTTGTGACACAAATAGATGACCGTTGCTTATAATGCTACTGCTGAATTTTTGGTTCTGATAAGAAAGCGGCGATTGTGCTGTGCGAATTACATTTTAAGCTGACGTCACAACAGCAGCGAGACCCGGACCCGTGTTCCTATGCCTGCAGAGTGCACTTATGTGGCAGGTGCCCAGCAATGACGTCAGCAGTGTACTGTGTAAACCGGCCACTGTGTAAAGCCGGTAATCAGGTGCCTATAATTTGACCATTTGTAAGTTCTCACTATGCTCGGGTGGCCTGGTGAATTTACTAATAAAGGCACGTGATATAACATTGGTTAGGTTTACAGCTGGCATAGGGGATACAGAATCCAGATTCTGGAGGATGTCAAGATATTATAGCCCCTTTTTTACTTTTAACTGGATTTCAAACAAAGGAAATGGCCCTGTCAGGGCTCAAGGGGGCCATAAAATCACTCGGAAGTGCACTCCTGTTCTTTTACTGAGGTACTTTTAATTCCTGCCTTGCACAAAAAGCCTAGTTATTGGTCCATAATGGCGTTCAGCCAAGGGCACAAAGGCAATTCCGGACAGGAGAAAATGCCTGCTCGTATTTACAACTAGAAGGGCACTGCTCCCAAGTCAACGAAATTCAGAAGGGTTTGGCTACCAGTGAAACGGACTGAGGAACAAAAACGATCGCCAGTTTGTATTCTAGATATTCCCTGCATTAGCTCTTGACCCAGTGGGGAGCAGGATGCTTATATACTAGTTTTTCCGACAGTGTCGGAAAACGGCGCCGGGGAGCGCCGCCCTACCCGGTGCATTTAATATCGGATCAGTTGGGCAACTATACGTAAATTTTACGGTTTCAAATATTTCAAGCGGCACCAGTGAGAACACGCTGAACCCTATTCCATCGGGCTCCCGGTTTCGCTATTCCTGTCAGAGGGAGGGGGATCCCCCGCTAGGATCTCAAAATCTACCCATACGACTTTAACATTTCAAAGTAGGATTGTTCCGCATAAAACTCCATGTAGGAGTTTCGGCTTTCAAACCGCTGCAAGAAAGAGGAATGCTCAAGCCTGATGTTAACAGCCCAAACAAACAAGTCATCAGTGTGCTGGGGTGCCGTTGGGAGTGAAGCTGCTTAGGAGTGGAGCTGCCCAAGCTGCAGGTTCCGTCAACAAAACGGGTGTGCTAAAACAGGCGGCAACAGTGTAAGGTGCGCTTGGGATCTTGGCTCCGTTTTTTATGCTTGCTACAGTGCTAGTGCAAAAGCTATGACAGCGCAAGTGCGAATGCAATGAATCACTCACTCGAGGAGAGCTTCAGGTGTGGCAACAATGGCAGAGTGGGCTGCAGCAACTGAGAGCGTATGCATACCAAGATGCTATGGTTAGATGTAAGATGTGTCGGATATCACAACGGACCTGCATTTGTTCAGCGACGCGTCAGAAGACACGTTTGGTGCTGTGACCTATGTACGGATGGTGTCACCTGAGGTTTCACATTGTGAAATCGTCATGGCTCGAACCAGACTAGCCTCTATCAAACATCTGTCAATCGCGGGATTATAGCTGCAGAGAGCTGTCCTTGATGTCAGGGTAAACGATACTTTCAAGAAAGAGATGAACTGCGAGTTCCAAAGGACCTGCTACAGAACTGACAGGTTGTCCTTTGCTTCCTGCAACAGGAGAGTCGCATATATCACACGTTCGTTGCCAACAGGGTAGAAGAAATCTATGAGTCTTCGCGCTCGGTGGCACTATGTTTCGGGACCAGAGAACCCTGCTGATATTTATTCCAAACTGCGTCTGAGCTCGACGCCTGACATGGGCCAGCTTTCCTGACAGAAAATGAAGATGCCTGGCCTAGGGTGGAAAGACTGGAGGAGATGCGAACCGACTGTCCCGAAGTAGGAAAACCTGGTCTGCATGACAGCAAGCGCATCTCTGGAGAGTACGACATCGAATCTGCTCGACCCCAGACCTCACTCATCATGGCTGAAGTACCGACGTGAATTACGATGGGTTGGACGTTTCATAAACAACTTGAAAGCAAACGTAACCGGCAAAACAGAAACGAGAGGATAGCTTCCCAACAGTCAACTCATGTCTGTGGAAGTGATCATCCTGAAAGACGGGCAAACATGGGCTCAACAAGAGCCAATATGAGTTACTTATCGCCATTCTATGACAACCATGGACTACTGAGTGTTGGTGGAAGACTGAGTAATGCTCCACTGAGGGAATCTGCACGCCATACCGTGATATCGCGACTCAACAGCGAGATCACGAGGCTAATCATAACCGATTCTCACCAGAAGGTGTTCCATCCACGACTGGAGCGCACCCTCTGTGACCTGAGAGAGCAGTATCAGGTGCCTGCGGTGAGGTCTGCAGTGAAAAGGCTGCCGCGCAGGCGTGAGTTCTGTCATAAGCGGCGATCGTCACCGTAGCCACCCAGAATGGCTGATTGCCACAGGCACGGTGTGATATGAGCCACCTATTCAATCCTGTAGGCGCGGACTACTTCGACCTCTGTTGGTCAATAAGTACAGCAAATCCGAGCGGCGGTACGTTTGGTTGATAACGTGCCCATCGACCCGTGCAGTGCACTGGGAATTGGCCGCATCAGTGGATACGGACTGCTCCATCACAACACTGCGCCGGTTCATCGCACAGTGGGTAAGACCCCAAGTCATATCTTGAAATAATGGAAGTAACCTAGTCGGGGGGGCAAAAAACTCCGTGAGTGTATCAAAACATGGAATCAGGCTCAGATTGTGAACGCACTAAGCCAAAAGAACATTGAGAACTGGGTCTCAAGCACATGTTTGGAAATCCAACATACAGTGTTTGTTCGCGAATGCTGAAATTGTTTCATTTCAGTTCATTTAGGAGCTGCGTGAGCAATAGCTATTTCAAACAAAAAACGTTTTCAGACCTAATTTCAACCATGATGTTACTAGTTTGATATGTTCGTGCTTAAAGCCAGTTTTAACTCAATAAAAGAAAGCTTACGCAATTTCCAACAAAATTGGGGCTTATTACAATTTCCAACAAAAAGATCACCTTTGCAGCCTCTGTGCCACTGTTCAGCCACACAGCCACCGTTGCTTGCAAACAAAGAGATGCTGTGATTTAAAAAAAGATCACCTTAAAAACTGTGATCAGATCTCTTTCAAAGAAAACTATATGGAGTGTAGCCCGAGTTTGAGACGCTACCAGGGACTTATCATTAGCTTCCGACACATCTGGCGAGTTGAAGCCAGGCTGGAGTGAAGCGATGCCCACCTTGAAGAGGGTGGCCAGTATGCGGGAGCGCATGCGCCCAGCCGACGCCAGGATGGTGCAGACTACGGCGTTGTGCAGCGCCGTCATCCGCTCCTCCTGGTGTACGACTGAGCGGTAGGAGAGCTCGATGTAGCGCTGCGCCGCCTCCAGGAACTTGCGCCGGTAGTCCAGCACGCGCGCGTAGCACACCTTGTACAGCACCACCAGCTGCTCGTCCCGGCTGTCCGCCTGCGATGTTGGGCAGAGGTACTGGTGAGTTAGGACAGGTAGCATTGCGACGCTGCGCACTGGCAGCACCGTCAACAGCAGCGGCAGGGCGCCATTTCTGACACAGCTGGGGCCAAGCTCCCGACTAGGCTGCACCAAACGGCCCATGGTTTTACTTCTATGTTTGATGCAATCGGCTTCGCCTGTTGTCACTGGCGGATCCAGGGGAGTGCGGGTGGACATCATAGTTATACCCCCGCCCAAAGGCCCAGGTTAGTTGAGCAACATATGGACCTCAACGGGGTCTGGTCTTTGATTTTTCAGTACCATGTTTGAAAAGAAAATTATTCTGCAGCAAGACAAACGCTTGCCGCGATATACAGTAAGGTAAAGGTAAGGCAAATGTTAGTTGGAACAGTTACCTGTGTGATATGCCTCCACTTAATTGTTTCCAAGCTGTTATTATGTAAAAACTGATATTTTCACAAGCGTACGATTGGGGGAGGTGCGCCGTAGTCCTGGCTCCCGCTTTGCACTGGTGGTCACCTTTCATCCGGAAAAGTCTTGTTGTTGGCCGTACTTTGGGGAGCATATCGGGAAAATATCGAAGTTCTGCTAGCAACAAAGCAAAAGGCAACACGAGGCTCGAATCAGAAAAGCTTTCATGTTTTAAGGGAGAGCTTTCATGGGGTCCCTCCCAGCTGCATTTGCGTCCCTTGAGGTGGCAAGAACCTCTTAAATTGGTATCGGGCCCATATAACTGTTATGGACCCATTTAGCTTGTATGGGACCCCATGAGCTCGTCGGGGTTATTACCTGGTCTGGCCCTCTGGGTTGGTCTTGGCTCCTTAGTTGGCATAGGCGGACTCAAGGAGGCAAAGGAGGCACGTGCCCTCCCCATCGACCCTCGGCGCCCTCTGAAATGGTAACGGCGCCCCCCCCGAAAGGTCGCTTCCCACCCCCACCCCATGATGCGAAAATCGGCGCCCACCCATAAGATTTTGCGCCCACCTGATAGGTTTTTCCGGTCAAAAGTGGCACCCCCTGGTCCGGATGCCCCCTCCCCAACGGCATTCCTGGATCCGCCTTGTTAGTTGGTGCTGGGCCCATTTAGCTGGCCTGGGGCCCACTGAAAATGAAATTTGCAGGGGTTTCTCACTCGGTGTTGGGGCTCCTGAGCTGGTGAACGGCCCCTGATAGGCCAAACTGGGCGTCTGTATCCACAGTCAGGTCTCGCACAGCACTCGCGGCTGTAACTGGTGTGCTTGCGGAGGCCCCGCTCATCGTTATTCGCTATCACGATTTCAGTTTTCCGCACGTGATGGACCACTAAGTTAAAAGTGAGGGGAGGCCAAACATACTCCGCCCCCTCACTCTCAAAAGTGGGGGACGCGTCCCTCCCCCTCCCCCGCGACCGTACCTATGTCTGAACGCACATGCTCTCGTTAATTGAAGTATGTTCCAGCCATTCATCGAGCTTTCAGAATCCCAGAACGGCGCAGTTGCTCATGAAGATCGAAGATCGATATAAAAAAGAAAATGTAGTCTCTGACAAGTTTGTGAATTTATCAACCAACCGGCTTTTCTGGCCCGTTTCACAATCATAAACCATTGCACTGTCATACTAACACCAAATATTAAATGCGCAAACTTATGCCTCAATTCCGCAGACAAAGTAAATCTCACACATCTAGTAGCATACCAGTGCATAACAAACTAAAGCAGCAAAAAAAACTGTCCCCAATAACAACTATACGGTAAAAAATATAATTTAACGTGCCTTTGATATCTGACTTTAAGAGAACTCATCCCCGGAAAAATTGTAGGTATTTCGTTATAAAGAAGACAGGGAAAATTCACCGGTAAGTACCATATATTCGAAGGGAACATGCATCGACCTTATCTTTTAGGGCCTTGGTAGGTACCAACACCATCGTGATTGCGCTCCGAGAGCGCAAGTTGCCAGAGAGGGTCAAGTTGCCACAGAGGGTCGCGTGGAATGGAGGTACGCAACTGTTCGCAGACACGTGCCTGACCCCACGCGTTGCTTTCGCTGCCAGCAGTAGGGCCACGTAGCTGAATACTGCGAAGGGACGTGATCTCTTTGCCAATCCTGCATTATTTGCAAAGGTCAGCAATTACCTTGCAGTATCTCAGTATTTCCACTCACTGACTGGTAGTTCTGGTTGAATTTTTTTCCGAATAACCCAAGGCAGCACCGTTCTTGGGACACTATGTACTCATAACACCAGACTGCAGAATGCACACCGGGCCTCACCTGCAACACGGAGGCCCGCGTCGTGTACGTTTCCGCCGTGTCAGGATCGTCGTCCTCCAGGTAGAGTCGGGCGATCTTGATATACGTCTGCAGCCGATACTCAGCCGAGTACTGTTTCTGGCCCGTCTCCAGCGGTATAGCGGTGAGGACGGTGGCGGCATCACCCCATCGTTGCTGTCGCTCCAGCACTCCGGCCAGGTGTTGTCGCACCGCCGACAACTGGCCACAGAGAGCGACAGCTAGGTCACAGCCAGCCGATAACTGGCCACAGAGAGCGACAGCCAGGTCACAGCCAGCCGACAACTGGCCACAGAGAGCAGCAGCATGGTCACAACCAGCCGACAACTGGCCACAGAGAGCGACAGCTAGGTCACAGCCAGCCAACAAGCGGCCACAGAGAGCGACAGTCAGGTCACAGCCAGCCGACAACTGGCCACAGAGAGCGACAGCTAGGTCACAGCCAGCCGACAACCGGCCACAGAGAGCGACAGCCAGGTCACAGCCAGCCGACAACCGGCCACAGAGAGCGACAGCCAGGTCACAGCCAGCCGACAACTGGCCACAGAGAGCGACAGCATGGTCACAGCCAGCCGACAACTGGCCACAGAGAGCGACAGCCAGGCCACAGCCAGCCGACAACCGGCCACAGAGAGCGACAGCATGGTCACAGCCAGCCGACAACTGGCCACAGAGAGAGACAGCTAGGTCACAGCCAGCCGACAACCGGCCACAGAGAGCGACAGCCAGGTCACAGCCAGCCGACAACTGGCCACAGAGAGCGACAGCATGGTCACAGCCAGCCGACAACTGGCCACAGAGAGCGACAGCCAGGTCACAGCCAGCCGACAACCGGCCACAGAGAGCGACAGCCAGGTCACAGCCAGCCGACAACTGGCCACAGAGAGCGACAGCCAGGTCACAGCCAGCCGACAACTGGCCACAGAGAGCGACAGCATGGTCACAGCCAGCCGACAACTGGCCACAGAGAGCGACAGCCAGGTCACAGCCAGCCGACAACCGGCCACAGAGAGCATCATCATCATGTTTGGGGTTTTGGGGCGCACCGACAGCCCAGGTCATATGGCGCCCATAACAATTTAAGGGTCAGATATTTCTAGAAAAAAACTTCACAATCCCTTCAAGGAGATCAAACCAGTAAAATATACATACGCGTTTACTCGCTGGATACAGAAAATCGGGAAGAAGGCTGCAGTCTGTCACGGAAATGAAACAACCAAGTCACTGCTATATAAGGTCACTTCACTGAAAAGAAACACACTAGGTAAACGTCACTATGTAGGAGAGTATATCACCTTGAAGTTAACTCTCCTGAGATACTCTTCTAGGTCTGAACATCTGACAGAAGGAGATTCCCCGAGAAGTGACTGCAGCGACGGCGAGCCGGGCAGATGGCGCCTCCTCTCCAGCTCAAAGTCACGGCACTCGACCAGGACGTGCCTCACCGTCAGTCTTTCGCCGCAGCGTGGACATTCCGGTGGGCGGTCGCCAGTCAGGAGGTAGGAGTGAGTGGCGTAGGTGTGCCCCATTCTAAGTCTCGACATAAGTACTTCGTGTTTTCTGCTGTTGGCATTGCTAGATAACCAGGGTCCTATCTGGGGCTTCAGTTCCCTTAGCTTGCCACCTTTGGTGTCAGCGTCCCATCGCTGCTGCCAGATTTCGAAAAGGTACTTTCTTACATATGGGAATAAATCAAAGTATGGAACACGAATTCCGGGAGGAGGATCACTGCTTGCTGCTTCTTTAGCTGCTCTGTCTGCTAGCTCATTTCCTCTGATGCCGCAGTGACTAGGCACCCAGGCTAGAGTCACGGATTGACCTCGGCTCGCAGCCTGGTGTATTTTGTGTCTGATAAGAGGTAAAATATATGAGTTCGATGGGTTGTGGTTAGACAGTTGAAGTGATTGTAGTGACGAGAGTGAGTCGCTAAAAATCACCAACCGGTCCCTTCTTGACCGTAAAGCCTGACCTAGGCAGCGAAAAATCGCGTATAGTTCCGCTGTAAAAACCGAAGCTACTGGTGGCAGGGCATAGCGACGTTCAATCCCATTTCCAACAAATGCGCATCCGGTACCGTCAACACACTTTGATCCATCGGTATAGAAAGACGCGTGGTTTCGGTACATGTCGGAGCAGTGCTGCAAGAAAACCTGCCGAGTTGCCTCCGGCGAGAGGCCTTTGGTCAGACCCAGTAGATGGGTGTCTATTGCGACCTTGGTAGTCCGCCACGGTTCGGTCACTGGCGGCTGCACGGCCTCGACACTCTCTGGGTTTATGTTCGTCTCGTCCAGCCATGCACGAATTCTGATTCCAGGGTGTCTAGAAGATGAGCGGGAATCATTATTTATTCGCATTAGGCGACTATCGTCATAAAACGTTTTGTACGTAGGGTGATCAGGATCCTGTTTTAGTTTCAACACGTAGCGCAATGAAACATATTTCCGGCGCAAGTCCAGCGGCATTTCATTCATATCTGTAAGAAGGCTTGAAACAGGTGAAGTGCGGAATGCCCCACTTATGATTCTGAGAGCCTGGTTTTGGACTACGTCCAATATTCGCTTCGATGTTTCGGTTGCAGCATCATACACCACACTGCCATATTCTAGTTTGGATCTAATCAAGGATCGGTACAGCATTAAGAGGGTTTTCCTATCGGAGCCATATGTCATGCGGGTTAGAACTTTGAGAATGTTTAGGCAGCTAAAACATCTTTCCCTTAGCTCCCTGAAGTGTGGAACATATGTAAGTTTGCGGTCGAGTATCAGACCAAGGAAGCGGGTCTGGTCTACTACCCTTATCTCCTGGCCACCCATTTCCAGAACAGGATTTTCACATGCTCTCCGTCGGCTGCAGAAATGCATACATTTAGTTTTAGTTGTAGAGAAGGATAATCCATTTTTATCGCTCCATCGCTGCAGCCGGTCAAGGCAAAGCTGCAGCTGTCTTTGCGCCGTGCAAGTGGAGGATGTTGTGACCCATATAGCAAAGTCATCCACAAATATAGCACGGGAGATATTGGCCGGTAGAGTATCACCTATGTCGTTTATCATAACGGCAAACAATGCTACTGACAAAACGCTCCCCCTGTGCCGTGCCGTTTTCTTGTGTGTGCTGCTTTGACAGAAGATGCTGAATACGAAATCTGAACCGCCTGTTCCTCAGAAAGTTGTGCAGGAACCAGTCCATGTGGCCTCGCACTCCCATGCCAAAGAGTTTTTCCCAGAATCCCATGCCTCCACGTTAAATCATACGCGCGCTCCACGTCAAAAAATACTGCGATTGTGTGTTGTTTGTTGGTAAAACCTTCCCTAACGGCTGCGTCGAGTCTGATAAGGTGATCGAGCGTGCTTCTGCCTCGGCGAAAACCGCACTGTGCACTAGACAAAAGGCAATTGGTTTCCAGAAACCACATGAGGCGTACGCCAATCATTCTTTCAAACAGCTTGCAGACACTTGATGTTAGCGAGATGGGGCGATAATCATCAGGCGAGTCTCCCGGTCTCCCAGGTTTCTGGATAGGTACAATGATCGATTCACGCCACTGTTCCGGAAAGTCATTTCTTTTCCAAATATCATTGAAAATGTCAAGCAGTGAAGACAGTGAGTGTTCGGGGAGGTGTATAATCATTTCGTTTGTTATTCGATCACTGCCAGGGGACACTCTCTTGAGGGTCTTTAGAGCCGCTTCCATCTCTTCCATGGAGAAAGGAGAGTTGTACGACGCTGAATTGTCATTACCGAAGTTGATCTGCCTGAGCTCCTCAATTTGTCTGTGTCTTAAAAAATTTGGGTTTTGCGAAGAATTGCTGCATCGATCTTTAAATGCCTCAGCCATGAGGTCAGCTACACACTGCGGGTCGGTGATTTTCTCGCCATTCGAAGTGAGGACTGGTGTGGGTGCAGACCGCCGTTTACCCTGGATGCACTGAACACGGTTCCAGACCTGTGTAGATGGGGTGAAACGGTTTATTGTGTTTATGTATGCCACCCACCACCTCTTTTTGGAGTTAAGGACGGTACGACGAGCCAGTGCTCTCGCGCGCCTAAATACCATTATGTTGTGCGTTGTTGTGTGTTTTTTAAGAACCCTAAAAGCCCGTTTCTTATTTAAAATCGCTTGCCGGCACTCACGATTCCACCAAGGAACAGGAATCCGTTTAGGTTTAACGGAGGACTTCGGGATAAACTGGTTCGCAGCTAAAATAATCATATCATTAAACCGTTTCACTGCTTCCGTTGCCGAAGTCTCCGCAGGGACGTTTAAGGGGCCGCACGCGCCCCGGAAACCCTCCCAGTCGGCTCTCCGGAGGTTCCACCGGGATGGCAGGATCAGCGGCGCCGCCGACCGGGTTGAGCCGATAACAATGGGAAAATGGTCACTCCCATGAAGGTCGTCAAGAGTGCGCCAGCTGAGCTGGGGTAGAAGAGACGGAGAGCAGACTGAAAGGTCTATAGCAGAGACCGAGCCAGAGGGCATAGAAAAGTGAGTAGGGCGACCAGTGTTCAGAAGGCAGAGGGAATTTAGGTGAAGGAAGCGTTCCACCGTTCGACCACGGGGGTCTGCACGGTCTGACGGCGATCCCCACGCTGGGTTGTGAGCATTAAAATCGCCTAGTAAGACGAAAGGGGTTGGGAGTTGGTCTGTAAGATTATTAAGGCCCGGCAAATCAATGCTGCCGCCAGGAGGAAGGTATATAGAACATACTGTAATTTTGGCAAAGCTTAAGTCCACTCGGACGGCTACTGCTTGCAGGACCGTGTGCAAGCGAACAGGGAAGCATGGAATGGAGTGGTGGACTGCCACCATTACGCCGCCGTACGCAATGGTGGAACTGAAAACGTCTTTCCTAAAAGTCTGAAAGTGACGCAATTTAAGGCTGGTTCCAGGGGATAATTTGGTCTCCTGCAGACAAAGAATCCTTGGATCATAGTCAAATAAAACGCTCTGCAGATCAGAGAAGTTAGCGCGTAGACCTCGGCAATTCCATTGGATTATGGATGTCATTTAGATAAGAAAAAACGGGCTTAGTGACAGAAAGACTAGATCTAACCCTTCCACGGGGGCCCAGAGCCCCCGTAGGGATTCCTTGCTGGTACCGCACCAGAGCCACCGAGCCGACTCCGGGCGGGACCGCGGCATCTACTGCCTTCCACTGAGTTTCCGCGTGCCCGCGAAGCCTGCTGGGGAAGGTCGGGAGGGCTCCCAGCCGGGCGTTTCACCGGCGACCTTCCCCGCGTCACTGCCTCAAAGTTCCTCCGCACTGAGGCCACCGAGGTTGAAGAAGATGTTGGAGGAGCGGTCACGGTGGTTTTGACCGATGGTGCCGTGACCTGCGATATATGTTGCGGCGGAGGTGGGGTTTGAGACCTATGTTCATCGGGGGCCACAATAGGTGACCGTTGACGGTGTCGTGCAGAGGTTTGCTTCCCCTTAGGACCCACGACGGTCCAGCCTCCCGGCTCCTCGGGGTCCCGAGGAGCAGTGGCAAGTACCCGCCTACTTCCAGCGCTATCCACCGGCGTAGGGGGCGGGGCCTCAGGGGCGAGGGAAGTCTCGCCCCCGAGCGCTTCCCCACCAACAGATGTCGAGGGTGGGGGTGGTGGAGGTTGGGAGGGTTTCGCCACCGGCGCAGACACCGGGGTGGCAGGCCGGTGCGACAGCACCAGGCCCATGCTCCCTGCCAGGCGGATGAAATCCGCCACAGTCAGGGAGCGGAGAAACTCTTCAGGAGTCACCCTGGGAGGAGCAGGCGCCCCCGCTGCCACCATCTGAGCATACGACCTCCGGGGGTGGGAGGCCTCGTATGCATCACGAGCCTCCCGAAAGCTTAGTCGACCCTTCACTTTCATGCTCATAATTTCGCGCTCTTTCATGAGTGTCGGACATTTTCGGTCGAACACTGTGTGGGGGTCTGGCCCTCCCCACAGTTAACACAGAAGTGGGTAGACGACGTGCAGTCTGCTGCCACGTGGTCTGATGCTCCGCACTGGCCGCAGGTTCGTATTCCTCTACATGATGAGGTCGTGTGTCCGTATCGATGACAAGTGAAGCAACGCATTGGGTTAGGAATGTAGGCTCTCACGTTCACCTTCGTGTATCCAATATATATGTTCTGGGGTAAGTCTAAACCATCAAAAGTTAATATAACTGTGTCTGTTTCTTTCTCCTCTCCTCCACGCTTCGTCCTCACTCTCCTCGCTCCCACTACGCCAAACTCTTCCAAACCATCTAGAATTTCATCGTCAGTAACACCTCTTAGTTCAAAACACCTAATCACACCCCTGCAGAAGTTTTTGGTCCTGTGGGTCTCGACAGTCACTTTTGTTTTGGTCAGTCTGCGTACACCATTTTCCCTACGTGTGTAGCTTAGCTCACTAACGTTTAGTGCCCTTGCTGCTTCTCTGCTTTCCACAAATTCCAGTTCCCAGCTCCCGTCTTTCAGGCAGTCGCATCTCAGTATTTTCCCAAGGCGATCGCATGCTTCTTTTCTTTGAAAAGGTGAGAGGCTGGATAGCGAGCCATGAACACCTCGCACTATCAGCACCCGTGGGTTAGATGGTTTCGTGTTGTCATTTCGAGGCTCTGACCGCGACGGGTGTTGAAGCCCATCCCCTGGTGGGGGGCGTGGGTGGCCAGCGATGGGTTGGTTAACAACGGGATCAGCAGGAGGAGGGTCGTTTGGTTCGGAGGAGTTTTGAGTATCCATGGAAAAGTGATTTATTTCGACCAGCCACGTGCGCCCCCCTTCCAACGAGGGTGCTACGAGGCGAGACGACGCACGGGCTGGCTATACGGGGGAGACGCCGCCGTTACAGAGGGGGAGAGAGACTCACCAAACCCCCACTGCCCCGACGACGGTCCCCCTTGCACCTAGCCTGGACGACCCCGGGAGGGGCGCGGACACCCCTCCCTCCCCGGGTGAAGTCGGGACCTCACCCAAGGAGGGAGGGGCAGCCGCGCCCCACCAAAGGCCGACAGACTTTTACAATGCTGCTACTCTTGCCGATGCCTTCAAGAGTTCCCCGCCCTTGCGGAAATCCAGACCAAAGTAGAGTGTTGCTAGAGGCACACGAACCATAACAGCGCCTACCTCAGCTCAGCTACCAGGACTCCTTCATCCCGGGGTACGGGTCGGTGCGCAGCTCACCTTAAAAAGACAGGCGCCCCCACACGGCCTCATCGGAGCAGGCGACTACCACCTGCTCGTCACAACTGATTCCCGGCTGGTCCGAGAGAAGCGAGCCCCCGGCCTGCAGGGCCGGCGATTAGAGGGATCCAATCGTCAGTCACACGAGCCGGAGGCCCCCATACACCCAGACCATCCAGGAATCATAGGCACGTGAGGGGACGTCCATGACACTGGGAAAAAGTGGGTAACTGGGAAGTTATGGGTTGGAAAAGGAAGAGGGTCGGTCTGCGCTGTCCAGCCCAGCCGCGCGCCACACGCGACCGAGATGTCCACACTCAAGACAAGCAAGAGTGCACACATCCCCGCCACCCACGGAGACACGCCGGGCCAGACATCGCAGACAGTGGATAGGAGGGGTATTTAGGAGTGGACAGAAAGGATACGGGTGGAAAGGCATGGATACACAAGGAAATAAGGAAAGAAGAGGAAAAGGAACAAGGAGTTGGTGGGATTTGAATTTAGGAAGGCCAGGAAAGGATGAGGATGGCAGTTTCGATTTGGCCTCTCGCCCGAAGGCGGGGGCGAAACCCATCCTGCCAACTGGGGTCGCGGGTGTCGTCACATCCCGTACCCAATTATCCATGTGCCAGACCAGTCAGCAGGTGCCAACAAGTCCGGCAGATGAAAATTGGTCCCCTGCGGGGGCCACAGAGAGCGACAGCCAGGTCACAGCCAGCCGACAACTGGCCACAGAGAGCGACAGTCAGGTCAGAGCCAGTCGACAACTGGCCACAGAGAGCGACAGCTAGGTCACAGCCAGCCGACAACTGGCCACAGAGAGCGACAGCATGGTCACAGCCAGCCGACAACTGGCCACAGAGAGCGACAGCTAGGTCACAGCCAGCCGACAACCGGCCACAGAGAGCGACAGCCAGGTCACAGCCAGCCGACAACTGGCCACAGAGAGCGACAGCATGGTCACAGTCAGCCGACAACTGGCCACAGAGAGCGACAGCTAGGTCACAGCCAGCCGACAACTGGCCACAGAGAGCGACAGCATGGTCACAGCCAGCCGACAACTGGCCACAGAGAGCGACAGCATGGTCACAGCCAGCCGACAACTGGCCACAGAGAGCAACAGCATGGTCACATTCAGCCGACGGCCAGATGGAAGGTGCCACTAGACGGGCAGGTGGAACAGCAGGACACGGGCAGCTCAGAACGGGGGAGCAAGATGGAGAAGCAAACACAACACGTGACACGTAGAGCTACAATGGGTTGGAAAAGGAGACCGGTTAACTGGAAATGGGAAGAACAGTTATGATGGGAAATAGGTGCGACATACTGACGGGCAAGAGCGACAGGTCAGGCTGGCAACGTCATGCACTACAGCGCACATACCCCAAAACATTTCCGGAGAGACTGCAGATAATTTGGGAATTTGAAAATTTCAAAAGATTTAAAAACAAATTGCAATGACTGTACGGGTACGGAGGAGTATTCCTGCCCACCTGCTGAGTGGGCAATGACTTAACAAGAAGAGAACGTCAAAACGTCCCAGATGTCACATCTAACGACATCAAAGCAAGGTGTGAATCGCCAGAACCGGACCGTCCGTTCAGCGGTACGTACCTGTTCCTCGAAGCTGATGGCCCGCGGCTGGACGGTGTCCAACACTATGTTGGCCACCAGCTCAGCCGCGGGGTCCGGCAGACGCGACATGTGCTGCGAGAGCTCGCTGAGCAGCTGGCGCGAGATCACCAGACTCACGTTCTCGTTGACCACGTGCCGCACAAACGCGCGAACTCCCTCCAGCAGTGCCTCCCGCTCCGGCAGCTCGAAAATCGCCTCCAGTAGCTTGGAGTACCTGCACACGGGGAGGGTGAGGAGGCGACTCAGTGGTGTATCGGGACGTGTCACTGCACAACAGGTATTATATACTCATACGAAAAAGCAAAGGCTATTAAAGAAGGGCCCAACGACAAAATGGTACGGTAACGTCACACAAGAGTACGCACGGATATTGTCTTAAACTTCATGGATAGTTCACGTCTTTCGTGAATGAATTATGTCTGAAATTTTACGTGGTTGGCTAGCTTAATCAATTAGGGGAGAGGATGGTAAGACGGGCACAGGCTCTTTGGACCAAACCAGGGGGCGGACATGAGATACCTCTCTAGAATTCCGGGGGTTTCGAAGGTTCCATTTCTGGGTCTGACCGTTTTTTTGCAGCAAAATTTAACATGTAATTCCAATCGGACTGTTTGCAGGGGTTTGGGGCACGGGCCAGTTGGAAAATTTAAGCGTGCTTAAGGGTATATTTTTTATTTTTGGTATGTAAAATTGATCAGGCTACCTTCTGGGTGCAGTTTTTAGTCCCTGACATGCTTTTATAACAAGGAAAATCCACGATGAATTTCATGCTAACTCCTTCAGAATTCTGTTTCGAGTGTTTCGCTCAACCAATCAGAACGCTGTATTCTACCTTCTGCTACCAGAATGTAAGAAATCTTGAACAAAACCCTCCAAAATACTACCATATGCTCAACATGCTGCCAAATAAGGCAGTCCGCTGACTGTCATGTCCGAACCGTATCTATAGGAACCGTGGACCAAATCAGGAATGGTATAAATTTCCAATTACTTGCATTAGTGCGTCATGGGATGCCCTATCATGAGTTAAAAGCACGAATTCCTAACCTTTGTTGTTTTGTCAAAATTTCCGAAAAACAAAATTGCTGGTTCACCCTACCATTGTTAGTAGTATCGATTGTAGCATTCTGACAGGGTTTGGTCCTATTTTGAAGGCTAAATATGCACAATATGTCTCGGGAGAGCCTTAACATGCATTAGGAAGTTTTATATTACCCCCAGCAATATCAAACTTTAATTGTACAATATATGATGCTTCCAAGAGTACGAAGGTAGGCACAAATAACCAAACACACATATAGTGGTTGAATTACGGCTGTATGCACAATAATATGCTTTCAGTCAGCCGGAATCGACCAAGTCTAATGTACTTAGATTCAATTGCAGGGCGGTGTGGAATAGCAAAACAAGTGAGAAAATCAACTGCGTGCTAGACAACCGTGAAGTGAAATATTGCACTCTCAGCCGATAAAACGGATTTTGGTGGCATTTTGGTTATTTTTGCATTGCTAAATCGAAGTACCTGCCATGAAAGTGATTATGTAAAAAAACAGCAATACTCAATGAAATCAATACTTCACTCCAACTAACAACAAAGACAGGGCACATTCCATGGAAAAACTCGGAGACCCACCTAATGACTAGATCTTTGTGGGATTCGGAGCTTCCCGCCAGCTCCAGCAGCTTCATCTTCACAGTGTTAGACATGCTGCCACTCGCTTCTGGATGGCCACACAGCCAGTCAACCTGGAAAAGAGAATAATATACAGATCACACTTTTCACGGCAGCGACGTGGCTGTTCTCCCCCGAATGCAGCATAACGAAGCACAATAACGGCACGGAGCGCAGAACACACACAAATAGGTCACATTCCGGAAAATTCAGACACAAATATTCAGTCACCGTTTGCATCATTGGGCAGCAGCCATCCAATGACGCAGCTGGTTAGGAGCGACCCCAAAGCTGACCTCTGGCAGCCTTAGTGGTAAGTGGTGAGTGCCTGAGTGGTGCAGCCTGAGAACGTTCCCGGGCAGGAGACGCAATAATACTACAAATCAAGATAAGAGAACACTTAAATCCAATATCCTGTTGAACCAGAGTATGGTCTATCCTCTGCAGAACTGGCAAGGGACTCGTTTTCCCTCAGCAGGGCTGCTTCAAAGCAGCGGGCCTGATATAGCTCTAAGCTCTATATCCGCACACAGTCAGATTTCGAACACTAGTGGAAGACTTCGCCCTCAACACACGGATCACCACCCCCCAACATAAGAATACCACCCTGAACACACGGGGCACCAGGCTCGACATAAAAACACCGCCCTGAACATGCGGAATGTCACCCTCAACACACGGAACATCACCCCCAACGCATGGGACACCACGCGTAACGCATGGGACACCATTCTCAACATACGAAACACCCGCCGCAACTAAGAACCAAGGGCGGTGGCTATAACAACCAGACTCAGGATAACCACCTCTGGCTTTTAACAACACTGCCGGAGCTCAGACGCGACCCGCGATGGAAGGTCAAGCTCCCAGGGCCATCAATGCCACCTCCGATTCGTCCGAACCATTTCCAATCACTGCCGCCCTTGGGTTTATATGCCATGCCCGGGAGGGGCGTCTGTTCGTTAGTGGCTCTGGTCATGAGGCCCATGGCCATTCTGCCTTCTGCCCCACCGGCCCTCTGTTACCCGTGCCCCGGAGGTGGCGTTTGTTCGTTGGTGACTATGGTCATGAAGCCCGTGGCCAGGAATTTTCGCGGGTGTAAAGCGCACATCCGAGCCCTATCTCGAGCCCCGCTACCAGAGCCCCGGAATTGTTTTCGTGCAAAGTGGGGAGTAAGGCCTAAGTACCACAAGAGGCTAAAATCAACCGCTTTATGTGCCCAAAATTTGATTTAATATATTTTCGGGTCAAGCCACATGCACTAAACTCTGCACGACCCCTCACCTAGCCTAATGTTTATCAAATTAAAAAGTTTGGAGCTAGCAAAACTTCTGCAAGCGGTGTTCAAGATAGTATGCATATACTAACAGAACAAGGTGTATGTAGTTGTTGTTTGGGGTTTCGGGGTACTTCACCTGCTGCTCAGTTCACACCCAACTGTAATAATGCTATGCACGAAGTCGGTATAACACCTCCAAAATGTAAAACATCAGTGGAGAGAAGAGTCATCACCGACCTAACATCCATGCCAGCAAATACTTCACCCCAGGTCTCCCAGCTCCTGCGGTCAAACATTTCTGAGACACATCACGCTGCATGCGTGTCCCACTCCGGTGGTGATCCATCCATTCGCTCCGGATATCTAACACCCTTGGGAGGAGAGCGGCGAACGAATGTCGTGTTACCGACCATATAGGGCTCCCTGGCTCTTGGCCCACAATGCCTCTCTTCACTGACAGCGGAAGGGCGCAGAATATCTTCCCTGGCATGCTGCACGTTTCCTATACGTGAGGAGTCCGAGTGCCCTACTGGATGTAGACACTCCTTTTTTACCCATCGCACCCCAAATTTCTTGCATTTCCGAATACCGGAAACCGAAATCTTACTTCTGGTGTTTTCTCGCACCGTGTTGGGAAGATGTGTTTTCTGATCTTGAGCCTGAACGAGGAAGGCTCATTCTCTTACCCTGAAGCGACTCCACGCTCCAGAGATCACAGGTCAAAAATTGCAACATGAACCTGGAAAGGGGCCAATGATACTACGATTGGGGAATATGAAGGTATTTTTTTATTTAATTCCCCTACCCATAATCAGGTAGGCAGGAGTGCCCTTCCCTTTCCCGTGTGCCCAATTGTAGGTTGGCCTCTCGCCGAAAAAAAGAAACTAGGAATCGTTAGCAAGAATGGTTGGCTGAAGAATTTTTTGGGTCACACCACTCCCCGCTATATTTTTCTGTTGTTTTCTTAATCATGATACGCTTATGAACAAAGGGCATCCTCCTACCTTCAGAATTAAATCAGGTATCTCCTTGGACATCACGCAAGACCATAAGCAAGCTTGTAACGTTTGCATGGTGTCCAAGGATACTTAGTCATTGGGCAAAAAATGGGACAATTTTGTTACTGAAACAAATTAGCGCAGCTAAGTACGAACAGCATACAGAAATTTCAGTTTTCTAGGAATTTTTGCGTACACACGGAAAAATTGAGACGGTCAAAAAATATAAGCAAAGACAGACATACACATATACATACATGCACTTTCAATTACAATGGCCAAGACAGTGAAACAAACAGAGTGACCACCAACCAATAGACGGCTGGTGGAAAGCACGAGAGTCAGACACGAGACAATAGGCAAGACAAAAAGAAAGAAGGGAGAAAAAACAGACGGCAGTTTCACATTGGACGTAGATGCCCATTCAGAAGGTGTCAGTGTCACCAGTCATACCCTATTTAGCTTTCTTCAAGGTTGACAAAGGATCAAAGTTACAATTTTCAAGAGAAGCTTGAGGAACGCAGAGATATCTGCCAATCACAAATATTAGAACGTTAGGGAATCTGATGATTTAATGTTTTATATTCTCAGCTGTATCTACACAAATACAGCCCAATACCTGTTTTTTCCATGCATTTCCAATGGAGAGGTCACAATTTGTATCTGACCCTAGGTCATCAATATAAAAAGTCCCACAATATATTTTGTAGAACTCGGTGGGCCTATTATGTGATATGTTTGAATTCGATAGATTCACACTTTTTTACTTATACCACCTTAAACATTCTTAGAGGTGAGGTCATTTGACCTGCACTGGTGACCTGACCTGAGGTGACCCAGCCTTACAATTTTGGGTTGCAGAATCGATCAAGGATAAGGTGTGCCAATTGCAGCGGCGCTTCGCACCGCCGTTTTTCGAGCTGCCGGAAAGACCCGAGGGGGAGGTGTTCAAACACCCCCGCTGGAGTGAGGGTTAAGAGATCTTAGCTTCCCATCTATTGTACAGTACACATCTTCTTCTTCCCGGCCAAACGATCAAAGGGACTGATTTATTTTTCCGGCCGTCGGCGTTGCCATACGGGGGGTGCACCTGCAGGCGCCCCAACCGCCGCAGGAACATCGCCAGCCGTCGCGGGTCCGCCAGCGCCTCCCGGATAGGCGGGTCGTCCCGTCCAAATATGTCCCAGCGCAGGACAGCAAGCGCAGGGCACCGGGTCAGAAGGCGGTGGAGGGTCTCGTCCTCCTCGTCATCGCATTCCTGGCACGTGGCCTCCGGGTCCAGGCAGATCCTCTGTCGGTAGATGCGCAGGAGAAGGGAGTGGCCAGTGTGCAGGCGCGCCACCTCCACAGTCTCCTGTCGGGAAAGGCCCCGGCGGTCTCCCAGGGTGGTCCGCCCTGCCCCGCACTCGGCGGCGTAGCGTGTGCGCATGATGTTTCTGTCCATTTTCGGTGGGCAAAGCGGCGGAGGCAGCCCCTGGCTGACGCCATATCGATGGTTCCCTCGGATCGGTCGAGGGCAGCGGCCCGCGCGCGGCCTTGTCCGCCATCTCGTTGCCAGGGAGGCCTGCGTGGCCTGGTACCCATTGCAGGGTGATGTGAATACCCCAGTACCCTCTGCACTGTGATGTGTATGACCCAGATGGGGCTCTCCCAAGCTCTATCTGGCTTTGCCTCTCAGCCCTGGAAAGCAAATGAACAAAGTTGTCCCACCAATGCGCCATTCTGTATGTAATTTAATTCTCTTTTGAATGATGCATCCTATGACACATCTTAAAAACTTTTGGCCCACGCCAGGGGCATCAAAGTGCCATGTGCACCAATCTAGAGATTTAATAGAGATTTAATATCAATTTTTGATATTTTGATAATAATTTGGTGAAAGAGCTTTGTATTTTGAGGTCACTGTGCTGGTACTGTCACTGTGAAATGACTGGTATGCACCATGGTCATGTTAGGTCAAAAGATGACTTAACCTTAGGTCATTTCATTTTTATACTGATTTAATATGGCCTCGCCACACATCATTTGATGCAGCTTAAGGAGAAAACTCTAATAGTACTCGAATATTGTACATAATTTCATACCGGCAGAAGCTAGAGCCACAACAACTTTATGGACTTGTCACTTTTTTTACCTGCAATGATCTCAATATTGACCTGAGATAAGAAGTGAAAAATATACTTTTGAGGTAATCTTTCATTTGGCACCTATTGTTGTCAGGCTATTTTTGTTATCTATCACAGGAGCCAGGGTCCAGGGGTTTAAAAGAAAGGTGGGACTTTTTGCTCCCAGCCCAGTTAAAGGGTTAAATGCTGGGACTATGCTGGGACCAGGGAAAAGCAAGATCAAGTCAAACTCACTCTAATGGAAATGCACATCTTATCTGAAACTTAGATGTGAGGCAAGACATTATTGTTATTTCCAAGCACATGTTATTCACTTCATTGCCTCCTTGATAACATTTTCCAGGCTTATCAGTTAACAGATGAGAAAAAATAAATTTAACTGGATGGAAGAGCAAGAAGAATGTTGAGTGTGTACCCACACTCAACCACGCGACATGGAAATAACCACACACTAAATTCAATTATTTGTAAGCCACACATTTAGGTGTAATTTATGATACTTCCCTTGATTATTCAACAACTCAGTGAAATATAAAAACACAAATTTTGGGTACCAGGGTCCCAGTCTGCAGAACGTGGCAGGCGACTCGACGAGGCGCTTGGGGCAGCCAAAGCCTGCCCCAATTGGGGCAGAAATTTGGTGGCTGGGGCAGACTCCTCCAACGGGAGGGGGGGTAATTTTGTACCGATACAAGTTTGATCTAATCCATTTTAAACAAAACACCTACAAATACAATAAAACTGTGCATCCGACCGACGACAACAACGTACGCACGAGCGTCCACGTACCAAAGCAATGGAAACTCACGTACAGCAGCTATCTTGGCATTCATGATGCACAATTTCAAAGATACCTTTATTCAAAAGTATATTTACGAGCCAAGTTTTTCCCCTAGTGACGTCATTTGTCCCTTCTTTCAAGCCGTATGAATCGATCAATTGATATTTCAATTGACAACTACTTTCGAATATGATAATTTTTTCCATAGCTAACGCATTTTCCCTTCTCTTTTCTCAAATTTGCATGAAATCATCTCGAAATTTGGAATAATTTCACGAGACCCAAGCGAAGAAAGATCCCCTTACGTCCCTATGACGTCACATCACGGACCGGCATTCGTTCTAGGGAGGGGCTGGCAAGATTGATTTGCCGGCCTTTGGCGATCAAAACATAAGCCCTGTTCCAGCTGTCAGCACAGTTTTGTCAGCAGGACCTCTAACCTCTCCTCCAGAAAAGTAATATCAGCGCCATAATCGCCTCTTGTTTTTGCTAAGCAAAGGGAACTCAAACCTTTACACCATTAAAAAATATTAGACTGCCACTTCGTGCACTTACTATTTTTCATCAGCGCAAACAGCAGGCCGTCAGCCCATAAAACCTCTAGAACTAGTTCCCGGGGAGAGGCTACAGCCCTGTGACGTAGGCGTAACGCGGCCCGCTGATTGGTGCTGACAAAACTCTGCTGACAGCTGGAACAGGGCTATAGCGAAGGAAATGCAAAAAAACTAAAGGCAGGGAAATTTCATTTTGAGTTTTAAGATTTTTTTATGTAGCTAAAATTAAGTTTAAATTACAAATTCAGAAAATAAATATAAATTTAGCTTTCAAAAGTTGTCTATTGCCTTAATTTTTTATTCACTTCCAGGCACTTTACATCAATGAAAAATTTTCTTTGTTTGGTATCTTTTTTACCATATTTTGCTTGACGACAAATATGACGCTTTTGAGACAAATTACGTTTTCCAGCGCAATTTTAACTAATGGTTGTCGTTTCTTTTCATTATTTTTTATTCTTCCTCCGGTGATTACCCGGACTGATTGCCGCCCCAAGTACTAGTTCCTGCCCCAAGAGCCCCCCTCTGCCCCAAGCTCGACCAAAAGCTGCCCCAAATCGGTAGGTCTGCCCCAAGGCTGCCCCAACGAGATCTCGTTGAAATCTGCCATGTTCTGCAGACTGGCCAGGGTCAAAATCACTATCAGTTGGCAAAAACCCTATATTGCATATACTTCGGTACTGGAAGGCATCAAAATGAATTGGAATAGCTTAATTCATAAGAAAATTAAGGAGCTGGGGACTGGAAACTGCAGTCCCTACCTCCTCCTGAGTTTCAATTGTTCAAGCAAAAGTGTTATAAGCAAAACCACACCAAGCACACGGCTAAGTCTCCACCTAGCCTGCAGCTCTTACAATCACTTTCATCGGCCTTAGCTCTCCCGGCAAAGCCTGCTCCTCCTGCAGTTTTGCATCTGTGCACTTTCTGTGCATGTGATCGCAATCCATGATCGTGTTCCAAGTTTCAGTACTCTTTCACGATGAATCTGGTACAGTGTGCATATCATATTTATCAGCTGGTTACAAAATACCAATCAGCTGGCTACTTTAGCATTTCATGTGCTTTGCTTACATTGCAAGACTGCACAGAATTACAAAATTCCAGGTTCAGTATTTCAGGTTAAGTGGATCCATACACGTATATTGATCGACTTTCTTACAACACTAGGTCCCGCATCCGTGCCCGCCCTATAGCGCGGGATCCCTGAAATAACGCCAAGGCGGGCACGGACGCGGGAGCAACACATTAAAACGTAAAAACGATGAGACATTCCAAAACACCACGGCAAGCAAAACCGTACAGATTGCAGGCACGAAGATAAAATGAGCACGGCACTCCTCCACAGCCACAACTCAGTTCACTCTCGTCCCAATCGGCTTACACGGCGGCGCTCCCCACCACACCGCCGACAGGACCGCCCAGGCCGATACCCCGGCGACGCCGCTCGGTCCGCCCACGGAGGCGGCGGGGCTCTCAGGAGAAATCACCGCTCTGGTCCCCCGGCGACACACTCGCAGACCCGCAGCAGCGAGGCTTCACGACACCCGCGACCGCCCCATTCACCGGACGCCGCCAACTTGTATGGCGTTGGGTGAGCCTCCGGCCCAGCAGAAATAGATGTTTCGCCAGTTGGCGTCCAGAGGGCGGCACCACGAGAACGGCCGTCCCGACACCCGGCAGGAAGCATAGAGACGATCCCACGCCGACGGCACCGGCGTACTCAAATTCAACTCTCCCAGTTGAGGTAAGCGCCGGCCACGCAAGGCGCCCGCCATCGGCGCAACGGCCCGCAGAGGGCAGTCAGCGGCACGGAGACGCGGCCGGAGGCATGGAGGATGGTGACGATGACGTCAGCCCCGTCCAGTCCGACACCCCGGCGGCGCCGCCTGGTCCACCCCCCGGCAGCGGGACCCCGGCGGCAGCGGGGCCTCCTGAAGGAGCGCCGCCTTTGTTCCTCGGCGACACACCGGGAGACCCGCACGTAGGGCTCCAACGTACCCACACGGGCCTCCTCATCGGACACCGCCAACCTGCATGGCGCCGGGCGAGCCCCCGGCTCGGCAGAGAGATGCTCCGCCAGTAGGCGTTAAGAAGGCGGTACCACGGGGACGGCCACTCATGCCATCCGCAGAGGGCATAGGGATGATCCCGCGCCGACGGTGCGCGCAGATATCCAAACTCGACTCTCCCAATCGAGATAGGTGCCGGTCACACGGGGCGCCCACCATCGGAGCAACCGTCAGCAGCAGGCAGTCACGCCACGGAGACGAGATAACAGCTGGCTGTGCTGGTGCTGGTAGTCCCCCAGCCGATGTAGGCGCCGGCTGTCCCGAGCACACGCCATCTATAAGAAGGAAGGAAAGGCCTTTTAGTGACGGGGTTCGAGATGACAGAGTGCCTAAACAAGCTATTGGTTTTCGGCAAATGATTGGCGTTGTCAAGAGGAGGGCAACATTGGACCAGGAGCAAGTGCTCGGTCGCGGGCCTCGAGATGCCCCTGATGCTCGTGGTTTTACCGACCCGGGCTTGATTTAAATTTGTGTTATGCTTGCTCTCGGCGTAAGTGATATGGGCCCCTCCCCCTCAATAATTCCATTCTACATATTGGCGCCGGCGAACTAAGCCAAACTCCCTAAGCCTTAACTGAGCTTATGAACTGAAGAGCGAGAGAGGGAGTGGGGAGATTCGTCATTTCCACAGCGTAAAACATAAATTCTAGTATTTTTTTCATTGAAGAATGACATGTGAAAGATTAGTTAGAATACAAGAAAAAGGCAGATCATCCGATCAGATTTTAGTATTGATCTATAAAAATTTTCTTGGCGACTAATTTCATGAAATTTGAGGACCTCGGTACGTCGTCGATTTGACTGATTCTGGATGCAATAATGGAATTCCAAATTGAAGGGGCTGAAGTGAATAATGAGTGTTGTCTATACACAGTGGGCGCAAATGGTACGGAAAAATGCCTGATGACTCTAAGATTTCTGGCTGAGTTATTATTTTCGAGAGCGAGCTTTTCCCGCAAGGGGCCGAGGGAGACTGTTTTTCAGAAAATTGTGCAGGACCATTATTTGTGACATTTTTATGATGTCGAGGAATTTCAGTATTTTGTACTTTTTGAAGATTGGCGATGAATGTTGCAAGAAATGAGCATGGTCTACAACTCTAACAGCTTTCTTTTGAAGAGTGCAGATTCTAGCGAGTTTCGAGGGAAAATTTAGAGCCCAAGTTTCACAGCAATATTTTAGGTGAGGGAGGACGAGTGCATTATACAATAAGAGTAAATGATTTGAGTCCAGCACTGACCTTACTCTATACATAATTCCAATGTTTCTGGAAATAGTATTTTCAACACTTTTGATATGGGTTTCCCATTTAAGTTTTTCATCTATTGTGACGCCTAGATACTTTGTAGATGTTTGTCTTTCTAATTGGTGACCATTTAGATGAACATCACAGTGAAGATTTAAGCTGCTAGATGAAAATAGTTGGTAAGTAGATTTGGATGCGTTTAATGTAAGCCGATTAGAGAGAAGCCATTTACTGATGTCGGGAGACTCGAAAGAATGGTTGATTGAAGATCATTTATATTATCAGCCTTATAGATGAGGGCGGTGTCGTCAGCAAATAACAAGTATGTGGGAGATGAAGAACTAGTGGAAATATCATTCACGTACAGTAAGAAGAGCAATGGCCCTAAGACAGAACCCTGCGGTACGCCCAGGGGTACTTCCCTAGGGGTAGCAGATAAAGTATTGTGAAATTTAACTTTTTGAGAGCGGTTACTTAGGTAAGTTCTGAAAAAGGATAGAGGGACTCCCCTAATACCGTAGAAATGGAGTTTTTTTAGGAGAATTTTGT
This sequence comes from Lepas anatifera, assembly GCA_034440635.1. Taxonomy (NCBI): domain Eukaryota; kingdom Metazoa; phylum Arthropoda; class Thecostraca; family Lepadidae; genus Lepas; species Lepas anatifera. The sequence continues at coordinate 1,801 of JAOTON010001431.1, read as the reverse complement.
GATTAACTGTGTCGAACGCTTTCGACAGATCCAGGTATACTGAGGCACATACTTTATTTTCTTTTATGGCTGTGGTGATTTCATCATATAACAAAGCTATGGGCATGTATGTGCTATGATTTTGTCTGAATCCAAATTGTTTTGAATATAGTATGTTTTCTTCCGAGAGGAATTGAAATATCTGCTGAAAGACTATCTTTTCGAGAACTTTTGAGACTACTGATAGCATCGATATTGGTCTATAACAGTTAAAGGAGCATGGATTCCCAGACTTGAAGATTGGAGTAATTTGGGCTTGTTTTAGAGCAGACGGGAATATTCCTTCAGATATACATTTGTTGAAGACGTAACAGAGGAAGGGAGAAACTGAATCAGATATGAGTTTTAGAACTTTGGTGCTGATGCCATCTGAGCCGGCACCCGTATTTCCAAGATTTTTTATAAAATTGCTTATAATCTCTGGAGACACTAAATAAAATTCAAATGGTCTTCTTACTTGATCAATATTTTGAAGGTATGATAGGGGATCAACATCCGAATCTGGGAGATCATCATCTAGTCTTTTTCCGATTGTCGCGAAATAATGGTTAAAGTTGTCTGCAATGGCTTGAGGGTCGCTTATCACTTTGTCATCATGTTCAAATGATGGGGGGAAGAGGCAAGTTGGCCCGATTTTTGTTGACAAGGTTGAGTAATATTTCCCAAATCTTCTTGGGGTTTGATTTATATTCAGCCAGTTTTCTTTGAATGTATTGTCTTTTTGCAGTTCTTATTGTAGAGACAAGATTATTGCGATAATTTTTGTAAAGTGATCTATTCTGAATTGTTGGATGACGTATGTATTTTTATATAAATTATTCTTGTTGTTAATACATCTCAACAAGTTATATGAAATCCAAGGCTGTATGGGGACCTTTTTTCTATCAAACTTCTTTATTAAGATCTTTGACAATTCATCATTGATTGTTGACAGTAGGAATGTTGCTGCTTGCTCAGCATCAGCTATTTCATAAATGTTCATTAATTTGATTACAATATTCTCTTTTAAGGCATTGATTTTGCGAAAATCAAATATACTGTGAGCTTGATTTGGTATACATTGTGGTTGGCAGTCTATGCTAAGTTCAAGGAATACAGGGAGATGATCACTGATGTCTGAAGTTATTACATTGTTTTTAGTAACTAAGGAGAGATCATTGCAAAAAATGTTGTCAATTAGAGTTGAAGATGACAGGGTTATTCTAGTTGGCAATGATATGCTAGGGAAGAAGCCAGCTGCAAGAACATTACTAAAAAAATTGTTACTATGGTCAGATGTATCAAGCTTTAGAAGATCAATGTTTAGGTCCCCTCCAAATGCACAAAATTTATTTTCTCTTCCTACCTTTGCAAGGGTTTGGTCAAATCTATCCAGAAAAAGTGAAGGTGAGAATGATGGGGATCGGTAGATTGATCCAATTATGAAGTTTTTCTTGTACTTGTTTCTGAATTCTAGGAAAACTGACTGATGATCAGGTGAGTTGCTCTCCAGTTCAAACCGCCTATCATATGAGAGCGATGTAGAAGCATAAATGGCAGCTCCTCGGCCCCTGGTTTCTTTTTGTGTTGAAAGCTCTAATTTATAGTTTGGTATATGAAAATAGTTTGAGTGTTCATCATTAATCCAGGTTTCAGTTAGTAGAATGATGTTTGGCTTTAATTTGAGTTTTTCAATGAACACACATAGTGGATCAAAATTCTTTGAGAGACTGCGGATGTTTATATGGAGAAGAGAAATATAGCTTGAATTTTGGGTATCACT
>JAOTON010001430.1:0-149078 GCA_034440635.1 Lepas anatifera | reverse complement strand
TATTATGCCTAATGTGCGTTGCTATAACTAGCGCTATACCCCAACTCTACCAATGACCATTTATCAAGGCCCTAATCACCTTTGAAATTGACTTGTGACCTTGACCTAAACACTGAATAACCTTTTACAATGATGTAATAGCATACGTCATAATGGGTGTCGCAGCTTTATGCAACGTCATTTAGGGGCTGTCCAGGAGTAACCTGTGCTCATCAGGACACCTATGCTCTCTGGGGGGGGCCTTTAGCTTCGATGAGGCACCTGTGTTCCACCCAGGGGCGCCTTTCGCTCCCCAACTGGACGCAACCTAGCTATCCAGGGGCCGTCTTTGCTGCTCTGGGGGCCTTTGATACCCAGTGCCCAAGGGGCGCCAATTCTTTCTTCGTCCAGGTGCACCTTGGTATTGAGGAGGCGTATTGCTATTCAAGGTAACCTATACTACTCCCAGTGGCGCCTACCTACTATGCAAGGGGCGGCCTAAAGCTATCCAGGGGGCGGTAATTTGTTATCCATAGGGCGCCGTTTATATGCTCGCCATGGGCACCTGATTCAGAGGGTGCCTTTGATATTCAGGAGCGCTGTCTTTCCTATCAGCGGGACCAGCAGTACGCATCTTGGGGCTATTCTTATCAAGGGACGCTGCTGTTATTCAGGAACACCTGCACTACTATCGAGGGTCGCCTTTGCTACTCAGAGGCGCCTTTACTTCTAAGGAAGTTTGGCAACCGTGCTTTAACGAGTGTTTTGGCATCGATTGATTGCTCTATTATTGGGCTTGGGTGCGCGTGCACCTTGAGCTCATGTAGCGCCCATATTGTTGCTAAGGAACGCTTATGCTATCAAAGGGCGCCTTTACTGTCCACGGCCTCTGTTTTATTAAAGGCAGTCTGTTCTATCCACGGGCATCTGATATTTCGGGGCGGTGCCTAGGTTATTCAGGAGGCGGCTTTTTTCTCCACAGGGGCGCTCTATTACTTTCCAGGGCGCCTTGTATTCGAGGGGCGCCTTTACTGCCCTAGAGGGTGTCTTTCTATCCAGGGGCACATATGCTGTCTAGCTGTATTTTGCAATCACAGACATGATTGAAATACATGCCCCTATGTTATCCTGGGGTGCTTTTTGTCTCCGGTGAGGCGCTATTTCTTATTTTCCGGGCGCTAGTTTTATCGAAGGCGCCTATGCTGTCCAGAGCACCTTTGTTAGTTTAGGGGTTGCTTTCGCTGTTCAGGGCCGCCTTTGCTACCCAAGGGGCGCTTTTTACTTTCCTGGAGTGCCTATTTCCATTTAAGGGGGCGGATATGCTATCTTAGAGCGCCTTTGCAAACCTGGGGCGCACTTTTCTATCCAGAGGCACCTTTGCACTTGAGAGGCGCCTCTGCAATCCAGGAGTAGCCTAAAATAGATGGAGAATAAAAATGCTGAAATAAGGTGCTCAAACACTGAAATAAGGTGTTCAGTTATCAGGAAGAGGCGCTCATCTGCTGAGCGGGTAGGACTGTTTGGTTGGTGCAGGCAGTGTTCTCGGAAGTGGGACGCACATACTGAAGAGGGCACCCGGTTGCAGCGATGGAGTACTAAGCCTGATTGAGAGGTTTAATGGAAATGTGGTTAAAGGCGGTCCATGCTCAAATTGGGCGCTCGAGCACTGTAAAAGAGCGCCCGACTGTCGGACAGGTATGCCAAACCACGGAGACAGTAGGGCAGCTAAAGATGGAAAGGGACACCTATGATATCCTGGGGGGCGCTGGTACTCTCAGGTGGAGGGCGCTTGTTTTCTTTCTCACGCGCCTGGTTTATCCATGGGCGCCTATGCCGTCCAGATCATCTATTTCAAGAAGGGCTACCTTTGCTGTCCAGGGGCGCCTTTGCTATCCAAGGGCGCATATGATATCGGTAGGGTGCTTTATCCAGGGGGCGCCTAAACTGTCAAAGGGCGCCGTCTCAACCAAGTAGGCCGCCTTTTACTTTCCTGGAGTGTCTATTTTTATGTAAGGGGCGTATATATGATCTAGGAGCACCTTTGATATACGGAGACACCTTTTTATTCAGGGCACCTTTGCTCTTGAGGGGCGCTGCTCCAATCCAGGGACTGAATATGGATAAGGGACATCTATGTTATACAGGGGGAGCCTCAACTTCCCAATGGGGCGCTCATTTTCCTTCTCAGGCACCTAGTTTATCCAGGGGGCACCTAGGCTATCGAAAGACACCTTTACTATAGAAGGTGCCTTTCTAGGGGCGCCTTTGCTGTCCAAAGCACTTGTGTTATCCAGGGTTGTCTTTGCTGTCCAGCGGCGACTTTGCTATGCAAAAGTCCATATGATATCCATAAGGCGCTTTATCCAGTGGGCGCCTAGGCTATCAAAGGGCGCCTTTTCTATCCAAGAGTGGCATTTATTGTCCTGAAGTGCCTATTTCTATCTAAGGGGCGCCTATGCTGTCCAGGGCACCTATGTAACCCATATTTGCCTTTGCTGTCCAGGGCGCCTTTGCTATCCAAGGGCAACTTTCCTAACAAAGGGGCGTTTTTGCTTTCCTGGCATAGGCAGATCCAGGATTGCCGATCGGGGGGGGGCACCTTCCCGGGGGGCGCCATCCGGACCGGGGGGCGCCATCCGGACCAGGGGCGCCACGCATGACCGGCAAAAGCTATCAGGTGGGCGCCAAATCCTATCGGTGGGCGCCGATTTTCGCATCCTGGGGGTGGGTAGCGACATTTCAGGGGGCGCCATCGACCTTTCAGGGGGCGCCGGGGGGTCGATCAGGGGGCACGTGTCCCCCTTGCCCCCTGGATCCGCCTGGAGCGCCTTTTTCTATCTAAGGGGCGCATATGTTATCTAGAGCGCCTTTGATACCCAGAGGCGGCTTTTTGTCCAAGGCCGCCTTTGCTCTTGAGGGCGCTGCTCCAATCCAGGGCAGCTGAAGATGGATAAGGGACATCTATGTTATACAGAGGGAGCCTGTACTTCCCAGTGGGGCACTCGTTTTCCTTCTCGGGCACCTAGCTTATCCAGGGGGCGCCTAGGCTATCCAAAGGGCGCCTTTTGTACCCAAGGGATGCATTTTATTTTCTTAAAGCGCCTATTTCTATCTAAGGGGCGCCTATGCTGTCCAGGGCACCTATGTTACAAATATGTTACCAATATTTGCCTTCGCTGCCTAGGGGCGCCTTTCCTAGCCAAGGGCGCATATGATATCCGTAGGGCGCTTCATCCAGGGGGCGCTTAGGCTACCCAGGGGCGCATTAGTTACCCCATGGCGCAATTTTGCTATCCAGTGGCGCCTTTTCTTTGCCGGGGCGCTTTTGTTAGCTTTCTACATTTTATCTTCAAACTTTTAATGGGGCACAAAAGACCAGTAAAGGCGTCTAGTGTTTGGGAAGGGGCGCTTTGCTATGGTTTCAAGGAATATGTGTTAATTCAAGTGGAATAAGTGGTATCTACCAAGGCCCTAGAATCCCAGGTTTGTTCAAGTTTTCTACTAGTAAAATTTTGGTTGTTTTCCTGGTATCCACTAAGAAAGAAAACATCTCCTTATTTTGGGGGTTAAAATTTAAGCTTTTTGGATAAATAAGTTTTAGATATTTAAGAAAAGAGCCATGGAATACACTTTTTACACTTTAATGTCTGCGAAGTGAAATATATTGACAAATCTAGTAGCTTTGGTATGTTATACTAAAAGTATACTAGTCTGGCAATCCCTACTACGGCTTTACTGAGCCGCAACACTGTAAAAGAGAAACATGACAGGACCGAGCGAGAATAAAAACCAATGAAACGACATACGGGGTGAAGGGAGTGGGTTTCGGTAAATACGGAAACAGTAACGATAGTAGGAAAGATCGCACCTCAGAGCCGGATTATAGCCGCTGCTCAAGACCTAAATGCAACACATGCCGATCGCTCTAACAGTTGCAGTCATAGACGTCGTAAGCAGCATGGACGTGGGATGTGCCTCCCCATTGGCTATTTGAGGCCCAAGTGCCCCCTTTGTCTCCCACATCTGCCAAGTGCCAACTCTTTCCCCTCCCTTGTCATCATTGCCGGACCACTCTTGTCCCCCCCGTAAAAAGTCCCTGGCTACGCCTCTGACTCACCCATTTGAAACCCGTAAATGTGATTAAATTTTACCCAAAGTTATTGTCATTGGGCTGTTTATATATACAGTGCGCTAGTTATAGGCGGATCCCAGGATTTCCAGTGGGGGGTGGGGGCGGGGGCATTCTTCCCAGGAGGGGGTGTCATCCAGACCAGGGGGCTTCATTCGGACCAGGGGCGCCATTTTTGGCTGGGAAAACCCATCACGTGGGCGCCAAATCCTATCGGCGGGCGCTGCTTTCCGCATCCTGGGGAGGGGGGGTGGGAAGCGACATTTCAGGTGGCCCCATCGACCTTTCAGGAGGCGCTGTGACCATTTCAGGTGTGACCTCGCGGGCCCATCAGGGACACCCGCCCGGGATTTGTCCCCTGGACCCGCCTATGGTACCAGTGACGGATATAAGGAGTTTATGGGGCTCACGAGCCTCCTAAATTTCGAGGGGATCCCTCCGAGATGTCTATTAATATATGTATAGCAAAGGCTGTTCAGAGGCTATGGCGGGGGCAGTGGCGGGTACAGGACTTTTTTTGGGGTATGGGCAAGGGGGTTCGAGCCTCCTCGCCATTGCCTCACATCGGCATCGGCCTATGCATTTACTTGACACTAACATGGGGGGCTCGAGCCCTAGTCCCCTTGTATCCGCCACTGGCAGTGGGGAGGTTTGAGTTTTCTAGCCTCCCAAAATTAGCCCTGGAACCGCGACCGCGGTACCTCGAACAATTTGTTCGTCTCACTAAGAAACCTCCATTGGAAAGACCCGTATTTCCTATTTTCATCTAAGCAATGATGACGTGAAGGATGAAATTACAATGCTATTAGACGGATAATGACTCTTAAGAGCAACGGAACATCCCTGCGAGAAAAGCCCCTGAAGTCCCTGCAGGCCGATCTTAGGGCTGCAGAAACTCTGTACTGGCTAAAAATATTATCAAACTTGTCAACTAATCCATTTTTGACGTCTTTCAGTCATTTTCAAGCTTTACTGACGATGTCAAATATACCCAGTTTTCCGATACTTCAAGCCGCAAAACGCCTGCGGCATCGCGGCGATGACGTCACCGCCGCAAAATGCCAAGCAACTTGAACGGGGGCTGGTATCTACCACGTTGGCGCAACAAATAGCTACAGGCGCGCCGCTCATATCGGGCGCCGAAGGCGCCCAATATGAGCTAAGCTATGCTGAGGCGCTTTGGAGCTAAGGGGGCCCTGGCCCCCTTGGATCCGTCACTGAGTGAAACGAGTGAATGGCCTGTACGATATCCAGTGTGAATGTTTGCGTCATTCACCACCACAGATATGCACAAACAACAGATAACACAAACACCTGGGGCGGGTTCCGGTGTTTGCAAAAGCTGCAAAAACTCACATTCACCCCTCCCTCCACCCTTTCCGTCACGTGACGCGTCACACTATGGACTCCACCCAGTCACCGCCCCAGTTTCAGGTATAAAAAGTGCACCCCCGAACACAGAAAGCATCAACTTTGTGGCTATAGCTTGGAGAACTTCACTGCTGCTGCCTGCGTATAGGTAATGTATTTCTAGACCCACCATAATTTTTTGGTCTGCTTTACATCTATAAGCAAATAGTCTCTGTTGTGAGATGCTAAGGTTTGTATTTAGAGTAGAGGTGGGACTTCCCTAGGCCCAGGGACCGGGGAAAAAACCTGGCTCAGACCCGCGGGTTTGGACAGGGTCTAAGTACCTGGCATGAGCCCATATCCTGGGCTGATACTGGGCTTCATCAGGTTGATTCCGGGCTTCAGTGTTGAGACCCAAGAATCAATTGTCGGCAAAATCCATATTTTAATCCAAGCCTAGAGTTTTCACACCCATAAAACAACATAATCCTATATTTTTACTTGCAGGTTTTGTACAATAAATGTGCGATTAAATTTAATGCATGGACGTGAAGACAGGAATCAAACACCCCAAAAATATCGTTCTGTTTTGTGTCTGTTACTAACTCCAGGCTCAGTTTGGCAACTTTCTAAGATTTGTATCCAAATTGGTTCACGTCTACAGAAAGAGACACATCCACACTGCTGCCGTGTTTTTAATCCCACAATGATATGACTGGCTGAAAGATAGATTATGACGACATTGGCAATTGTTTCCTCGTATTTGTCCTAAAACACATTTGCGGCATACTTGCGTTCTAGCAATTTTCTGCTTGAAGTCAGGGGATGAGGTGGCTTAGTGGATAGCACCCTTGTCTTCTAAGCCACCGGTCCTGGGTTGAAGTCCGGGCGGAGCCTCTGAATAAGTCGATCCGATCCCCAAAATCCCTTCCAACAGGGTGAGAGTTGGCGACGCCGTATGACCCTGGCAGTTGGTGCGTCGTTAAACCCCAACAATTATTATCTGCTTGAAGTCAGGAAAACTGTTAATGAAAAAATTATTGGTTAATGAAAAATTATTCAGTCAGTTACCTCGAAATATTCTTGAACACTACGACTCTAACAGTAATTGTTGAGGTTTAACGACGCCCCAACGGCCAGGGTTATACGGCGTCGCCAACTCTTATCCTTTGGGAGGATTTGGGCAATCAGATCGATGTATTCAGAGGCTCAGCCAGGACTTGAACCCAAGTCAGTCGCAGCTACTCCCTCCTCAATCACCACAGGAAAAATTTTGACAAAAATAGCAGTCTAACTGTGCCAAACTACAATACAGAGTGTGCAATGTTTTTACAGGCGTCAGAAAAAGCCCACTTGCATCGAGTTAGAAAGCATCTGGTAGCCTCACTCGTCTTTTTTCCAACTCCTGTGTCATTCTTTCCGATAGCATTAATTCTTGTGGCTTATCGACGCACCAACTGCCGGGGTCATATGGCGTCGCCAACTCTTTCCCTGTTGGAAGGGTTTCTCGGGAGCCAGCTTGCTCCTTCAGGGGAAGCCGCCGGGCCTTGAACCCGGGTCGGCTGCGTGGCAAACAGCAACGCTGACCACTCCACTACCGCCCCCCCTTCCGATAGCATTGCACTGCAATAAATAACTACATAAAAATATTAGTCCTCGAATCGTTTGCTAAAAATTTCATGTTAAATTTATCCCTCGCCCCGGTGGGGGTATTCGAACATCCCCCTCGGGATTTTCCGGCAGCACCAAAAAAAAAACGGCGGCGCAAAGCGTACTTGCCAAGCCGTACTTGTCACACATTATCCTTGATCAATTTCACAACTTTCCCCAAAATTTTAAGGTTGGAACATCTCAGGTCAGGTCACCGGTGCGGGTCAATTGACCTCACCTCCGAAAATGTTTAAGGTGGTATAAACAAGAAATGGGAGAATCTATCGGATTGAAACCTATACCACATAATGGTTCCATCAAGTGCTGCAACATATATTCCGGGATTTTTTCATATCGACGGCCTCAAGTCAAGTACGGACCATGACCTCGCCATTGGAAATACATTGGAAAAACGTAGATTGGGCTGTATTTAGATACAGCTGAGAATACCTTCATATTCTCGAAATCATAGTATCATGGATCCCTTTCCAGGTTCATGTTAATATTTTTGACCTGTGACCTCTGAGAGGTCATCTGGGACTACTTAAGCAGTTTTGAGACTTAGGTCAATAACTTTGCGTGACATGATGATACAGCTTTTATTTTGATCTCAATGCGTTTGGATTGCTAATGCGAGTCGATTGATATGTATATTGACTATGTTAGGTTAAACAGTGACCTGAGGTGGGGTCATTTTTGTGTTTTGGTATTATTATACATCATTCAATTTTCCGTGACGAGAGGAAGCGAATGGTGCCTAAAAATGATTCCAACTCAACTCTGTCAGATGCTAGAGCCCAAAAACAAAAAAGTCAATATGAATATAAAAGCTGAGTTCTGCCTCAGCTCACGTTTTCCCTAAAACGAAGAGCCAGCTGGCCGTCATGAAATCTAAATGACTGTGGTTGTTTTTTTTGGAGGAGGGGGAGGGGCAATTGCGACACCGTAACGACAGCGGCGCCTTAGGCGCAGAGAGCTGAGAGCTAAGCATGCGGTGCCTTTCTTGGATTTTTTGCGACTGGGATTAATTTGCCATCTAATGGAAAATAAGTATAAGTGCTGATGTTGCAGCTGAAAACGGGGACTCCAGCTTTTGCTTTTTGTATGATATATCATGCATTTCCCTATACATGAAATTCCTTTGATGATCTGTCCAGTAGGTACCTGGGCTGTTTAGAGCAACAATATGAGAACATTTATGGCTAATTTACAGAATTTCTGACTTATTCTTTATACTTTTTTGTGTCATTGTAGATTTGCTGAGGTAGGTTATAGCTATACAATTTGTCACTGCGTTTTCCTTTTCTTCATCCAAATAATTGCAACTCGCCTGTCTCCTGTCATTCGTAGAGTCCCCGGTCAACTAAAATGCGAAACAATAATTGCAGTTTATTTGGGAAATATTCGGTCCCCTTTAGAATATGGACGCGCCGTTTGGGGCGATGCCTCAAAAACTCAACTAGAAAGACTGGACAAGATTCAGCATACGTTTCACATCTGGCTAGCCTCACACGCACACTCCTCCCGGCCTTCAGAATATCTGTCCTATTCGGAACTTCTTGTCCACTTCAAGGTGTCGAGCCTGGCGAGTAAAAGTGTCCAATATGACATCCCATTTGTCCATAAAATTTTGACTGGAAATTTTGACAGCGTCTTTCTACTCGGATGTTTCCCTCTACATAACCAAACTCGGAATACGAGAGCATCGGTAAATAGTTTGTTTCACATTCAATTTGCCAGGATAGAAACAGGAAAACGCGTGTTGTTTTGCCACGCTGCGACAAACACAAACATATTTGTTCACTCGCAGCCTCAATCTGACTTATTTCACGATTCTCCTTCTGTTTTTAAATCCCATGAAAGAAGTATTTTTTAATATTTTTAATAAAAAGATTAAAAATTATCATCACAAGCCGGACCTGGGGACATTTCTACATATTTGCACCACATATACACACAGTCACACTATGTACACGGCAGATGTTTTCATTTATCGGCACCCTTGCCGGGATCAGTCGTGCCCGCACGCTCTCTTTCACATACCCCACCGTATAACACGGCGAGGCTATCCCGATTTCTCGGGCCCGGCGGAGCCAAGGACTGACACAAAGCGAGGCCGTGCCATCGGGTGCACCACCGGACCGGTGGATCTATTTAAAGGCTGATCAGGCCCGTGCTTCCAATAACAAGGGCGCTGGTTGGTCAGCGAAACTCCCGTGTCAAGGCAAGCACTACCCAGTTTACTGCCATCTCCTGGGTAGGAGGCGGTCGAGGAAAAGGCTGCCGGAGGTCAGCTTTGATCCAGGGACCTACCACATACAACGGCGACGCCTTAACCAACTGCGCCACCGCTGTGGTCATGAAAGAAGTATGCTAAACAGCTGACGAGCTAGGCATCTGTCGTGTTATGTATGTATGTACTTATATGTTCGACAATGTAACGAAAGGTGATGAGATATAATTGGGTGACGCAAGATAACCTGTTGTTCATCAGTTGCAGTAAACAAACAAATAAATAAATAAATAAAAATAAACAAGGTTCCGTTTTGGACAATGAAACTAGTAAGAGGGTAATAAAATCCCATTTACGAAGTCGGCAATGATATTCCTCCAGGGCAGGTGGCTGATTATAACAGGACCATTGCGGGGAACGGTAATTTCGGACGAAGAAAAACACCGGTACCCACAAGAGGAAAGTTAAAACGGCTGTGGACTAATGGCGGGGGCTGGGGGAGTTCGTCAGAAGCCCTATAACAAAGTTTGTATTAAAAAATGACTTGGGGATTATTTTGTTGGGAGTATGCTCGAAAATAAGCGTTGCTTTATTTGAAAAAGTGGAACATGGAAGGGTAGAGATGACAAACACGTCTTCATTGACAGGTCAGTCAATCGTACGACATCCAACAAGAATGAAGCTTTGGACCAATTTCGTGATGCTGTTTGTGTGCTGTATCATCGGCCTACTGCTTTATAGCAGGTATGTTCTCCGTGGGCTAGGGCTATTATGATCAGCATTTCACAAAAATACCGTGCCTTTAGTTCGCTTTGTTCTTAATTTATTTGAGTCATTTTTCGTTTGGTCATCTGCCAGAGATGCACTCTTAGAAGCACACGTAATTTGCTCTCGTTCGGGTCAGTGGTGCTAAAAAGAGCTCCAATGCAGGATTTTAGCATTCATATTGCGTCAAAATGCCTACAAAGGGTTTCGCGATTTCTATCACAGAAAAGTCCGATTTGCATATGTTTGCGGCGCAAATGTGTGGCTAGGAGGCAGAACAAATTGTGTATATCAAATAACCAACAACTCCCCATCAGCGCCGCGGAGCCAAGCGCGAGAAGCCTAGCACGACATGACTCAGCTATGCAATGCAATTTCCGGTGAGTTACATTAAGTCCGCCTGACAAGTGTACAGTATTGTATAATTGTTTGTTTTAAAATTTCAGTGTGTGCGTGCATCTGTGTGTACTTATACTGACCTGAGCAGTTATTGCAGAGGTAGGAGGGGAGTTTACTTTGCTGCTCTTTGATTTTTTTTATAAAAGTACAATGAACCGGAAGACGCAATCCTTATTTTATTTGTCTTGCCGTTACCTACTTTTTTCGGTAATAAACTATTTTATCATAACCTAAACCGAAACAACGCTAATCAAGTATTTTGTGTTTATAACCCACAGAAACCGGCTTGTGATGATAATTCAATTTAATCGATATAAAAGCTCGCATCCAGTGTAGTGCGACCAAGCCCACAATTTTCCTTCCCGTTTTGTCAGAAGGCGAAAACCTAAACTTGTTATTGTAGGCAGTTCTGAGAGTTATGATATTGTTGAGCTTCTGATGTGATTCGGGCTGTATCACTGGTTTCCTGAAGTGCAAACAGCGTGCTCTGACAAACTTGGGCTGCTATGATTGTGGTAAAACAAGCCACTGCACTTGCGGTAGTGGCTTGTGTCTGAGGGTTTGTGGAGGACTGGCTGAACTGACAATGTGCGGTTTGACCTACAGCCGTGGCCGCGGACCCTGGGGCAGCCTTGGACGGCTGAAGGAACGGCTCCGTTGCTTAAAGAAAAAGTCAAGCGACTGAGAAGGTGAGGAGAATGTTTGACCTCCTGTCTATAGAAGTTTCTTTGCTAAAACACTTTGGTATTTCAGTTCAGGAGTCTTAACACATCTCAACTATACATGCAAAAGTTACCCCCAGATGACATTTCAGTAGCCCTAAAAATTTGGGCATCGAAAACGTATCAAGAATACCATATGCCCATGCCCTCACCTTATTCATTCCAAGCGTAATAGATTTACCAAGGTGTATATATATATATATATATATATATATATATATATATATATATATATATATATATATATATATTTGAAAAACGGGGAAGCAGATTGTTTTCTAAACATATTGTGTTGAATTTTACAGCAGCACTGAGGCTAATGACTTTTCTTCCATTGGTTTCTATAATCCTGATTTTATTTTTCTGTTCTTCGTTGTTTTTTTCGAAAAGGACGTTTATAGTTATACAGAAAGTAAAGAAAATATGGAGTAGCATACTTTTAGGACCGGTTTCGGTTTATTCCATCTTCAGCAAAATTCCACATATCTTCCATACACTTATTTCTAACAATCAAATTCTCGAGTCACCATGTTGTTTTAATTTCTAACTAATGAATTATCTAGGTCACCATCTTACTCTTTCTTCTACAGTTGGAAACGAAAGACACTTCTGAATCAAAATTGTTGTCCAACATAAATCACGATGTTGTTCTCGTGGAGAGCCAACTGGTACACCCTACTCCAGAGAAAATCCTACGGTCTTATCTGCGTTAAGTAAGGCGTGGACCTTCAAAAAGGCTGAGGTAAACTTTTGCGTTTGCTTGTGCGTTGAGTCTTGGGTTTTTCTCTCGTGTCTTCTGGAATCTCTGGCTCTTGCTATTATTTTTGTGTTGTTTACGAGTGTGCGTCGTGTGAGGAGTGTGCTGCCGTGGTTGTTAGTGTGCTCTAGTGGTGTGCCTGACTGTTTGTGGTATGTGAGACGCCTGCTGAGTGTTGTGGATGTTTTGCCAATGTAAGTGTTTCCGGGATGGAGCGCGCAGTCTTCCATATTGCATGTATATTGGTAAACTACTTTGGTCTGTTGGAGATCGGTCTTATCACGAGTTAGGTTGTTTTTCATGATAAGTGCGGCTGTTTTGAGTGAGGTGTAATATATTATAAGATCTATCCTGTTGTTCGGTTGAGCTGGTATGCAGTTTCTGAGGATAATCTTCCGAAGAGCGTGTTCGTCAGCCTTGTATCCGGGGGACATTTGGTTCTTGTAGTAAAGGCTGTAAGTTTCTCCAGTTGGGTTAGCTCCATTAGTTTGTGGCCCGCTGGTATGCCTTGTTTTGAGGTGTTTAGACAGTGTCTAGTTGACTTCCTCATCCACCATAGCAACTGGATAACGGTTGTTGGCTAGTAATTGCTTGATTCGGTTTATTTCCTGGTTGACTAGCGTCCATGTTGAGCAAGTTTTGATAGCTCTGTGTACGTACGCCCTTATTACTGACGCCTTATAGCGGTCAGGGCACTCGCTTGTGCCATGCAGGCACTTCCCTGCGTCGGTTGCCTTTCGGTAGACGCTCATCGTGATATTTCTATCCGTTGCTTCAACTGCGACGTCCAGGAAGTTGATCCTGTCGCCACCCACTTCTACTGTGAAGTTAAGGCCAGACACCTGCTGCAGACGGTCTTTGAGTTCTTGCAGTTCTGTCATGCCTTCTATATCGAGGTAGACGTCATCCACGTACCGGGTGTATAGATGAGGCTTCTTGTTAGTAAGGACTTGTTCTTCAACTGACGCCATATATGCTTCTGCGAAAAGGACACCTAGGGGTGAACCCATCGCAACTCCGTCCACCTGAAGAAACATATCTCCTCTTGGGCACCTGAATGGCGACTTCTTTGTGCAGAGTCTTAGCATCGCTTTCATGTGCTGTGGTATCTCCGGGGCATCCAAAGTTGCATGTTGGTAGGCGTTATCAACAAGGATATCTATAGTTTTCTCTACTGTCACGTTAGTAAATAGACTGGTCACGTCAAGAGATGCAAACATACCTCTACGTCCATTACTCTTCAGTATGTCGACGAATTCCGAGGATGATTTCAAAGAAAATTTACTAGGCACAAAATGATTTTCTCTGGAGTAGGATTTTCTCTGGAGTAGGGTGTACCAGTTGGCTCTCCACGAGAAAAACATCGTGATTTATGTTGGACAACAATTCTGATTCAGAAGTGTCTTTCGTTTCAACTGTAGAAGAAAGAGAAAGATGGTGACCTAGATAATTCATCAGTTAGAAATTAAAACAACATGGTGACTTGAGAATTTGATTTTTAGAAATAAGTGTATGGAAGATATGTGTTATTATTCAAACGTTTATTCGTAAAATGCGTAGAATAACACGGCAGCGTAAGTCTGCTCCTGCACGATCTTGTCCAGGAATTTGGCGTTGACTTCCTCGATCTGGTCTGGAAGCACCGTGGTGTCTAAATTGGTGAGAAATTCCAGTATAGCATCCTAGCCCATCAAGTCACCGCACTGAGTGACAGTTGCCCCGTCTTGCCCACCCTGGACCATGTAGGGAGGCCATCCACTGGGCCTTTCTTTCGCTCCGCATCTGTCGCTCCAGCCGCATAGCCATCTGTCGGCGCCCTGCGGCGTCCCTCGCAGAGGAGGAGATGAGGCCTACCCTGGCCAGGAGGCACATAGCCTGAGCCCTGACAATGCTCGTGGATATCAGGCGCCGGTACTGTCCAACGGTAGAGCCGAGCAGACTCCCATTTTCCAGGCGGCCAGAGGAGCGAGTGAGGTGTTGCACTCTGGCCTCGGCACAGCTCTGGATGAAGGCGTGTAGGTCGGTGCTTCCCTCGCCCCAGTTGCCTGCAACGTAGCACTGCAGGTTTCCAAAACTCTGGAGTCGTTGCACAAGCCTCCCTGTCTCCCCTGGCTGGGTACCGTTGAATTGCCGGTCCAGTCTCTCCAGGGGGCGCCTGTAGGAGCCCGGCAGTTCCCTGGCCCTCCTGTCCACCTGCTTCTCCCTCCTGTCGACAGGGTAACGCGTGGCTCCGGCGGAAATGAACTTAAGTTCGCCCAGGCAGTAACGCGGCCCATCAGCAGTAGGGAGACGGAGTTTGAAATCTGGACATAGGCCGAGGCGCTGGCGACCACGCTCCAACTCCCCTCCCTCCTCCAGCAGCTCCGTCGGTATCAAGTCTCTGAGGACCCCGAAGGCCTCGCAGTCTATCGGGATCCTCGCTTCGTTTGCGATATTAACCATGATAACTTTCAAGGAGTCGTGTCGAGTTCGCCAGGTATCTTGAGGAAGCTGGGCGGTCATCACCTCGTCGCCAAACAAGCCAACCACAGCACCCCTGGTACCGACTGCCTGACCGAGGATGGAAGAGCAGGCGGGGCTCGGGAGGCAGAGGTGCTGGGCCATCACTTCCCTGAAGACAGGGGTGGTGAGGCCGGTTGTGGGGCCAGGCAGGGCGAGCTCCCAGGCGGTAGATAGCTTGTCCAGCTGAAGGTAGGCAAGCACCGGCCTCGCGGTGCTTGCCTACCCTAATAATTATTGGGGCTTATCGACGCACCAACTGCCAGGGTCATTTGGCGTCGCCAACTCTTTCCCTGTTGGAAGGGTTTCTCGGGAGCCAGCTTGCTCCTTGTTCAGGGAAGCCGCCGGGTCTTGAACCCGGGTCGGCTGCGTGGCAGACAGCTACGCTGACCACTCCACTACTGCGCCCCCGCTTGCCTACCCTCATATTCGGGCATGGGAGATATAATGTTTGGGCATGGAAGATATGTGGAATTTTGCTGAAGATGGTTTAAGAATAAACCGAAACCGGTCCTAAAAGTATGCTACTCCATATTTTCTTTACTTTCTATATAACTATGAACGTCCTTTTCGGAAAAAACCAACGAAGAACAGAAAAATAAAATCAGGCTTATAGAAACCAATGGAAGAAAAGTCATTAGCCTCAGTGCTGCTGTAAAATTCAACACAATATATATATATATATATATATATATATACTATATATAACGTATATATATATATATAAATATATATATATATATATTTATTTATTTATTTATTGGACATTGTAAGACGTTTCCATACACCGCATGGCTATTCTACGCCTCGAGTCGTAAAGGGTAAAATAAAATGGATGAGGGATGTAAAACAATCGCGCATGTCAAACATTCACGCATACACACATGTCGAAATGGTTGATAGGAAAATGATGCTAAAATATCTGAAACATTAATATAAAATACCGATAAGACAATACAAAGTGGTCACTGGAAGCAAACCCTAAACTTCACCTTGTTCCACGATTCTGTCGCCGCGTCTCAATCAGGTGCCTTTTCAGCTCGCACTTGAATCTTCCCAGGCCGTGTTGGCGGATGGCCTGGGGAAGTTCGTTGTACATGTGTACAGCCGAGTATGAAAACCTCCGTCTGCCGGATTCTGTGCGAATCGCTGGCGTAACCAGCATGCCACTTTGTCGGGTATTTCGGCCATACATGTCTAGCCTAGTTGTCAGGTGTTCTAAAATGCTCTCTGGCTCACCGGTTAACAAAACCTTTTTTAAGACTGTCAAATGATGGTATTTGTACATATCATCTACAGTGAGCCAACCTAGCCTATCAATCACGTCACTGATGTGATCGTGTCGTCTTCGCCCCGAGACAACACGCGCAGCATGGTTTACCACTCTTTGAAGCCGCTGACGCTGGGTTGCGCAGCTGGCGCCGTACACTGTCAGGCAGTATCTGATCAGAGGCATCACCAAGCCCTGAACCAGCGTAATCAGTGCTGGCTGAGGGAGACTGTGTTTGCAATGGCTTAGTCCGCACAGCAAGCCCGTACAGCGCCGCACCACGTCATCAGTGTGAGTTTCAAATGTCATGCTCTGGTCAAACCAGACGCCTAGATTTTTAGCAGTAATAGAACAGCTTAGAGTCGAGCCCATGAAATTTAGGGAAACAGGTGGGAGTCGCTTAACCATTTGCCGGGTACCGAGGACAAGAAGTTGTGTTTTGGCCGCGTTGATTTTTAGTCCGTTTTTGCCATACCATCTAGATAAAAGTTTCAAGTTGTTTTCCATCTTGCAAATCATCTGGCCGAGATCTCTGGGTGAACCCGTGATATATACTTGACAGTCGTCAGCATACATCATCAGACTTGCAGTTTCTGAAAAGAGCGGGAGGTCGTTCGCATAGATGCTATACAGCAAAGGTCCTAAGGCTGAGCCTTGAAATGTGCCAATAGGATTAAGAAGGGCTTGGGACAGCTCAAAACCTATTCTTGTGCTAGAATTTTGAATTTTTAATTGTTGGAAATGATTTTTCAGGTAGCTCTGGAACCACCGTATATCCACACCGTATAGTTCTAATTTACGCAAAAGTGAGGCGTGAGGAATGCAATCGAAGCAGCGCGAGCAATCAATTAGGCAGAGAAGCGTAATTTGACGTTCATCCATGGCCCGAAAAACACGGTCAGTTACAGTAAGAAGCGCTGTATCGGTCGAGTGGTTCGCTCTGAAGCCGTGCTGGCTGGCGCTGAACATGTGATGCGTGGAAAAATAGGTGAACAGCTGATCGTAAACAACACGTTCTATGATTTTTCCTATAGTTGTTAGTATGGAGATGGGCCGGAAGCAGCTGAAATCGTTGGATTTGGCCGATTTACGAATAGGGTGAACTATGGTTAGTTTCCAAGTATCGGGCACAACGTGGCTGGTGATGCTAGTGTTGACGATATGGGTTAACACACATCTCAGAGGGTGGATAAACATCTTTATAAATCTAATACACAGTCCGTCGACACCACAGGAGGAAGAGTTCTTCATTCGGTTGACTATGGACTCCAGGCAGTCCGGTGTGATTGGACACAGCTCCAAAGCACCAGTGTGAACGCGAGGGAGGCGCACAGGTAGATCGGGGCCGGATGAGTCTACGGATCGCGATGTGTTTACACCAATCTCGGCAAAGTATTTGTTGAGCGCGTTGGGGTCCACGTCGTCTGAGCTAATGGGTTTAGTCGTCTTTTTGGATGAGACTACCGGTCGTACTGCCCTCCACACTGACGCTGGGCCGCGCTCGCGAATGTCCCGTGCGACGGCATCACGAGTGTCACACCGTACTGCAGATTTCACGCGCCGGTCAATCCCCTTGTATCTCTCCCGGTCGCCGTCCCGCAGTGCCGCTCGCCTCTCGGCCATCAGCTGTTTAGTGGTGTCTGTTACCGGTGGGGCTGTAGGATTCCGAATCTTGGTTCGTTTCAATGGAGCTGCTTCATCCAAAATTGGGCGTGTAACGTTAAGAAAAATTTCCCATTGCTCGGCTGGGTCGAAACTGTTATACACCGGCCTCCAGTCAATGTCTTCTAGGCGCTGACGTACTTCTTCCACGTTAATTCTGCGCCAGCTGCGAGCCGTCACAAAACTCGGCTTCTCACGATAGCCCGGCAGTGAGAAGCAGGCACGCACCCAGTTATGTGGACTATAGTCGCAGTGGAGAGTTCCCGCTCGGAGAGCGTCCTGGTTACTGCACATGATGTCAATGGTTGATCCTGATGACTTAAACGTTGGCTTGTTGATATGCTGTTGCAGTGAAAAGGCGTTGATAAGTTGTTGAAATCTGGTATTGGCGGGACTGTCCTGGCTCATGTTGATGTTCACATCACCAGACAAAACCACCAGTCCGCTGTGCCTAGCAGTTATGGAGCGTAACTGCTCTTCAAGGTCGTCCAAGTCAGCGTCGACCCGGGCACGGGTCTGCGAGGGCGGCCGGTAAAACGACCCGAAAATTACAGTCTGTTGACCGGCGCCCACTCGCACCCACATCGACTCCAACTTGGAGCCGGGAGCTGGGCAGTCTGGCATATATATATATATATATATATATATATATATATATATATATGTATATGTGTGTGTGTGTGTGTGGATGTGGGTGTGGGTGTGTGTGTTTCATTGAACTTCACAACGTACTTCGCTTTGATAAGCTTTTTGTATAAATGCTCTAAGGATTGGATGTTTTCTTCTCTTCATGATTGACTTTACCAACGATATTCTTAAAAGCCATTTCATGTTAATATTATTCAAGCTTTCGAACACTGCACGTATTCATGATCACAAAGTTTCGATATATGTGCGTATCTAAATGTTTTAGTTTCTGAGAGTTAAAATTCACTCTACAAATTTCAAATACTAATTCATTGTACACAGTCTGGCAATATACTTCCAGTATGGAGACCATTAAGATTAAAAGCAACACATCCTCCGACTTTCCTGAAAATGCAATGTTAGGGAATTTAGAAAACGTACAGAACATCAAATATCACATTTTACCATTTAACACTTTTGACATTGAGTCACATTTAGGACCACAGCGCTTGGGTGACTGGAGACTGAGCCTGCTTGTTGATATGAGGAGAAAATTCTCGTATGTAGAGGTACTCAGTTACCCAGATCCTTCTATGGTCATCACAGGCCTCTATGATGTGGGTATTGTTGACCAGCTCTTTCAGTGTCAAGTTTCGTCCATGTTCTTGCTTGACATGCTTCTTTATGGCTCCTTCTTGAAGGTGCATTGTAAGCTTTCTCGACAACGTAGTGGTTGTTGCGCCAATGTATTTCCCAGTGTTGAGGCGTCTGCAACCGTCCCACTGCTTCTCTTAGTTCTTTGGCAGCTTTATATATATATCTATATATATATATATATATATATATATATATATATATATATATATATATTCGTTGAATATGACGGCGAAATGGGCCTTTGTTACTTTTCGGCTAAGTGATTCTATGGTTCTAATAAGCTTCTTGTTCTCGCGATTGAATTCTTTTAAGATAACACCAAACGACTCTGGGCTTTGCAACGTTTCGATATTTCTAATATCATCTTCGGGCATAATTAAACATATTAAATACACAGCAAAATCGATCTAGTGTTCGTAAATATTCGCGTCGGACTCCATACCTTCTAAAATGAGCGAACATTATTTCATAGCATAGGGAAGTAAAAAACAATCACAAGAGATGCGTTATTCGTGCGGGCACTTCGTTTTCAAAGTTTACACGTTACCAATATCCTTAAAATCTAAGACATGATCAATCATAAACACACACGGATACACAATATTTGAATTGCGTTAAACTAACATATTTTAATACGGGTTCGCACTTTAACAGCTAGATGTTCTGGGTTTTTAGCTATGTAATCTCAGCGGGACGCTTTCATACAAGGCTAGTTTAGCCACCAGATTCATCTGTCTGTTGATGGTCGGGTTCATTTCTTTCACGGATGTAGACCGCTTCCAGGGCTTGCAGTTTTCTTTTGTTGTGGCAGCGCGTCAGTATGGTGGTGTTCTCCACAATACCGCTCCTGGTGAGTTCTTTGCTGTGGGAGAGGCGCACGTGGCTCACCAGTGCTCCTTGCTGTAGGTGGTTCGTCAGTCGTCTGGATAGTGTGGTTGTTGTGTAGCCGATGTAGGAACAGTTTGTTTGGTGCGCACAGTCACCATGTTTACATTTAAATCTGTACACTACATCTGTGGCTTTCAGGTCTGAGTGGTCTTGTGAAGGGTTGTTTTTCAATACGAGATTTGCTGTCCTAGGGCTCTTATAAAATATCACTAGCTCGATAGAGTCACCGAGCTGCTTTGGCGAGCAGTTCTTGCTGATGATAGCTTGCATGACCTTTTCATCTTTGAGGTATGATGTTGACATTGAGTTCTGGTAGAATATGTTGTGGGTTGTACCGGTCTCAGTTGTTGGTGTCTTGTTTTGAAAGTATTTGTTCATTTGTTTTCTGATAATGTTTTCTATATCTTCGGTGCTGTAGTCATTGTTGACGAGGATGTTCTTTACTCTGTCCAGCTCTTGATGAGCAAGCTCCCATGTAGAACAGTGGGTGAGGGCACGGTGTACATATGCCCGGATAACACTTTCTTTATATTGTTTTGGGCATTCACTGCGCCCCGTTCATGCACTGGCCGGTGTTGGTAGGCTTTCTGAACACCTTTGTCTCGATGTGTTTAGCTGAACCGTTTACATGGACATCCAGGAAAGATATCTTGTTGTCGATGCTTTCTTCAGTTGTGAAAGTCAGCTTCGAAGCCTTCTCCAGGCGTTCTTTCAGGCTGTTTAGCTGGCTCATGTCCGCTACTTCGGTGTAGATGTCGTCGATGTAACGAAGGTATATATAGGGTCTAGTCGGCATGGTGCTCAAAGCCTGCTCCTCTACAAATGTCGTGTAGCTCTCGGCAAAGAGGACACCGAGCGGAGAGCCCATGGCCACACCATCCACTTGAGAGTACAGGTTTCCCTCGGGGCACCGAAACGGTGCAGTTTTTGTGCACACTTCGAGCATCTGCTGCAGTGTCTTCCTTGGAACGCACGGTGGGGGTTCGTCTGGGTGGTTGAAAGCATAGTTGAGGATGATGTTGATGGTTTCATCGATGGGAACATTCGTAAAGAGACTTTGGGCGTCTAGTGACGCTAGGGTGCCTTTCCTCTCACGAATTTTCACCACTTCAATGAATTCAGCCGATGATTTCAGAGCATGTTTCGTCGGAATGTACGGTGCAAGTAGCTTGTTTAATAACTTGGCTAAGTCGTATGATGGTGTTGGTAACTGAGATATATGCAGACAAGACATGTTCTGGGATGACATGCAGCATCTTAAACCTAGTCCTTTGATCAGCCAAATAGCTAAGAGGGTTCGCTCATGTTGATGATAGGTTATTTTGCCGTGATTTTCCTATAGTGCCAAAGAAGGTGTTAAACTCGTCCGCAATGTCGTTCGGATCATTAATGGCTCTTCCATTGATTTCAAATGATTTGGGAAGTTGCGGGTGTGTTTTTCCCCTGTGAAGGATTTCAAACATGGTCGACCAGTTTTCTAGGATTTGTTTTGTGAAGATGAAGCTTCTTGCCACAGTACTTAATTTTGGCATGTTCTATCACCGAGTTTGGCCGATTCCTATATTGTTTAAAGTCTCTTTGTATAGATTCGATTTATCTTGTATACATTTTTGTGGAGTTGGTCTTTCTTATTAATACATCGGAGAATAGCACGAGAAAAGGTTGGATGGGACCATATCTTTTGTGTTTTTATGCTTTGGTCAGTTTCAGCATCTCTCTTGTGATTGTTTTTACAATATTTTTTGCCAGATGATGAGGGTTTGTTGATATAGGGATGAGATTAAGCTGTGTCTGAACTTTTGGCCAAGAATGTCTACTTTCCTCATGTCAAAGTAGGGTTTAGGAGCTACCTTATGTTCGGGTCTTGAAGAAAGACTGGTTGTAAGTTTTGCAGGTATTGGCAAGTGATTACTTGTATCTTCTATAAGGGCGGCTGTATACTCTATGGATTGTGAATTGTTAATAAGGATGTTATCAATTAGGGTTGCAGATGTGCTGGTAATGCGGGTAGGGACAGAGATGGATGGCACAAGACCACCAGCTGCCATGCAGGCCATCAGTGTTTCTGCTGTATCAGTTTGGTGAACGACTTTTAGATCAATGTTAAAGTCTCCTGCCACCAGACATAGCTTCTTGCTAGCCAAAAGTTTTGTGTATGATGCTATTAAGATATTCAAGCAATATATCAGTGAAATGATGATGACCTATAAATTGTACCAACCAGAAATTTTGTTCCCGTTGATAGTGTTACTTCCACAAAAACTGATTGAATTTCAGGAATCTTTATGGCCAGATCAAATCTTACTTTGTAGTCAAAATCATCTCGTATATACATTGCAGCACCTTTACCTCGCACATGCGATTCCAAACATGTGTTCAAGAGCTTATATCCAGGAATGTTGAATCCTTCAGTTAAATTTTCACTTGGCCATGATTCAGAAATGCATATTATCCCATACCTCCTTTTGGAATGACATAACAAATTTACAAGTTTATCATAGTTTTTGGGCAATGACCTTAAGTTAACATGTAAGATTGCAATATATTGGGCTGATAATATTATTTCATCTGGTCTGTAGTATTTACATTTGCATGGAGATCATTCAAATCGTTAAGTATGCCTTCAGAACCATTGTCTAAATGTTTTATATCCAGGCATGACTGGAATGTAGTGGTGTTAGCTGCATTGTTGGGTCCATGACCAGTCAGCATGAGTGAGTATTGATCGATGAGATTGAGTTTTTTTGTTTCTTAGATTCAACGTAACAATCAAGAAAAGGAGAAAAAGTATGAAGTATTAATTTCTGTAGGATTACTCAAGGGGAAACTACTTGGCCAGGGAAGATGAGTGGTTCAGCATATGTTTTTTTTTCTGGACAGACTACAAAGTGTGAAAGAGTGAATGATAAGTGAATGATTAGTCTGTTGTAGAAGCTAGGCTGTTGGGGATAGTGTCAACATGACAAAATTCCTTTGGGGAGTTCACCACTCTTACTTACTTACTTATGGCTTTTTATTAGGCGTTCTGTGCATAGCACCTTTGCCCGCCTCTAAAGGAGTGTGTGGGAGAATTTTAGAATTTAGTGTGAGGGCAAGCTACGTTAGTCTGTTAAAGCAATGGGAGTTATTTCAAGTAATGGGTTGCAAGATGTTTTAGCTTGCAAATGGACGGTCGTGGCAATGGCATAGCCATGCCAAGGGAGGTCTTTTAATAAGTTTAGACCCGCAGAGTGCGAAGGTTATTTCTGTGGTTGAAGACCTTATAAATTTAGAGTTTGAAATTTAGAATTTGAAATTTAGAATTTGGAATTTAGAATTTAGAATTTTGTGTGTCAGCTATTGATGTCCGCTTGTATACGTTACTCGAAAACCTCCGTTAACTCAATAATTTCGTATTTTAGAAAGTGCGCTAAACACCTGGCCAGGGTGCCGCGAATTTACCCTGCAACCCGGAGGTGAAGTTGCAGCTCCCCTCTTCGGCTGGGCAGCCGCCGCGCAGAGAAAGAAGTGTGAGAGGATAGTTAGATTGTTAGTAAGAGTATAGGTGTGGTTAGTATAGACCCGCAGTGAAAGGTATCACTGCGGTGAAGAAATCTAACCTATCTAACCTAACCTGATTTCAAAGCTAGCCTAACATAACCTATCCTTAGCCTACAATGAACCATTTAAAGGTTACAAAACTATTGCTTAAATTTCGCAGTGGATCATCTATGATTGGAAAATAGGCAAGTCCTACTTTGGGGGTGCACCATGCACCCTCCATCATATATACTGGGAGGGGTGATTTATAGAAACTTCTCTAGCCCAGAGTCCTTTAGAAATGTAAAGACTTTTTCGAGTAGCTCAGGATGGTCGTTCCCGAGCAGAGTTTTAAGGTCTACAGGGATGTTTTGGATTCGGCAGTAATCTAGCATGGGTTGCCGATAGGTATTGTGCTGGGGACAATCGATGAGAATGTGATAGGGATTCTCCATTGCGTCGCAGGTACCACAGGTACCCGCGTTCCAATAGGCATTTAATTTTGTGTGTCCATTTCTGAGTCTGGTTAGAATAACCTCGCGCCGGCGACTCTTTTGGTTTGAACTGGGCCAGTAGCCGATGTTAGGCTTGATATAGAATAGGTGGGCGCTGTGGTTTGTAGTCCAGTCATTTTGAATTTGCTTCCGGATGGTGTCCTGGAGGAGAGCTTTGCTATCGTCTCCAGACCACGTTAAGGGTGCGATCTCTCTAAGTTCTAGGGACTTTTTGCCTGCTCATCGGCCTTTTCATTTCCTTGAATTTTGCAGTGGCCCGGGATCCAAAGAAAAGAGACATCAGGGGTATCATCGATACCTTTCTGAATATCTGCTATAACGTGGTGGCTGGGGTTGACTACGTTACTGATGGCCTGCAGGACAGATTTAGAGTCTGAACAGATGACGGCTGAGTTGATATTTTGGGTTCTGATTATGGCTAATGCATTTAGGATGGCAACAGCCTCGGCTGTGAAGATGGAGCAGTTGTCCGGAAGTCTTTTCTGAAGGCAAATATTTTGTCCCCAGATGCCAAGGCCTACTTTTTCGCCTATTTTGGAGCCGTCTGTAAATATAAAGGTCTTGTCCGCGTTACAAGATCGGAACTCTAGGAATTTTTGGGAGACTTCTTCCTCTGAGAAGTCCGTTTTACGGGAGGTGAAAAGAAATTCCACTTTGGGCTCTTTTCGAGTCCAGAAGCGGGAGAGTGGGGGTTTGCCTATTGTCGCTGGCAGTGCAAGATTTAGGCTTTCCAGGGTTTTCGCTACTCTGTGCTTAAATGGGGGCCACTTCTGTAGAGTGGCTTTATTTGCTCGTCTGGGATGGGCAAAACATTGTTTTGCCGGGTGATTTTCGGTGGATTGAACCTTGATGTAGTAAGAAATAAGCTGGGCGTCGCGTCTTGTCTGTAGTGGGCACAGCCCGCTATCAGTTAGAAGGCTGGTGATGGGGGATTCTCTGAGCGCGCCTGTGGCTGCCCGGATACTGGCGTTTTGGACTCGCTCTAGCTTTAATTTATTGGTCTTGTTCGTCGAGTCAAAAACGAACGAATTATATTCGAGAATGGACCGAATCAGGGACTTGTAGAGCATAAGCAGGGTCTTTCGATCCCCGCCATACTCTGTGCCGCCGAGCATGCGGAGAATGTTGACTCGCTTTTGACAGCTAGAGACGACTTTGGTGATGTGCTCATTGAAACTCAATCGGGAATCTAGGGTGACGCCCAAGAATTTGAAGCTATTGGTGCATTCAATAGGTTTACCCGAGATTTGGAGCCGTGGGGGGTCGTGTCTGGAATGCGCTCTGGCAAAGACAACGACTGATGATTTTTCCGCCGAGAGTGATAGACCCATTAAGCTACACCAATTATCGATGTCGTTTAAGCTGTCCTGCAACTGCGTAGTTGCGTGTTGGAATTCTGGTTCGTTATACCGCCTGGTATCGATTGCAGTGGTTTTCCAAATGGCGACATCGTCCGCAAAGAGGGAGTAATTTATTCCAGGCGGTAGCTTTTTGGCGAAGAGATCATTGATCATTACTAAAAAGAGGGTGGGGGACAGAACGCTACCCTGGGGTGTGCCTTGGTCCTGGGTTGCCAGGTAGGAGAATGTGGTGCCACAACGGACTTTAAATTTTCGGTCCTTGAGGAAGTTTTCGATGAATTTTGCAAGGTGGCCACGAATTCCTAGTTTGCTTAATTTAAACAACAGGGCGTCTTTTTGTACGCGATCGAACGCCGATTTAATGTCTAAGAATGCAGCTATTGTTACTTGCTTTTTGTAAAAGCCATTTTGGACGTCACTGACTAGTTTCACCAAATTGTCAGTGGTGGCTCGCCCGCGCCGGAAGCCTGATTGCATAGCATCAAGCTTCTTTTTCGAGGATCTCGTGAAGTCTAACGTTTACCATGCGCTCGCTAAGCTTGCTAGCACAGCTAGTAAGCGAAATTGGGCGATAACCTTTTGGGTCTGTTTTTTCTTTGCCAGGTTTTGGAAGGGGAATTATAATACTCTCTCGCCACGATGTGGGGAAAGAGTCGCTAAGAAACATGTTGTTAATGGCCGAAAGCAGGTACTTTAGTGCTGTTTGGCTGAGGTGCCTGAAGAAAGAGTAGTGAATTTCGTCAGGGCCCACTGCAGTGTTTCCACACTTGCTAATGGCGTAATTTAGCTCGGTCATTTTAAATGGTACATTATAATACTCTTGATTACCATAATTGATGAATGTGTGCTTTTTGCACCATTCTGCCTGGTCTTTGGAGCGCTGGCTGTATGAGTTATTAGCTGCGACACTGGCGTAATGATCAGCAAATTTATCCATGACTTCCTTAGGTTCGGTGATGGGTTGGCCAGCTATTTTTAGTTGAGGGAAAGGTCCACGGGGTGGTCGCTTCGCAGAGAAAGCTCTAATGGTATTCCAGACTTGGGTGGTGGGAGTGAAGCGGTTGAATTTGGAGGCAAAAGAGTTGAAACTGTCCTTTTGAACCCGCTTGCACGTGTTTCGAAAGTGTTCTTTTGCTGCCCGAAGTGCGGATCGAGTAGGGCTGTGTGCCCTCCTCTCATATGCCTTGCGGGCTCTAATCATTTGAGCTTTGGCGTGTGCCGTCTCTGCGTTCCACCATGGGGCTCTGTTTTTCTTTCGGGGTCCTCTGGTTTTTGGTATTGCTACTTGTGCTGCTGAGCTTATGGCTCTTAGTATTAATTCAATATCTGCCGAGTGTGGGTCACCTTCGGTGACCAGAGTGAGGTCGACCTCTGCCTCAAATTTTGTCCAGTCCGCTCGTTTTAGATTCCAGGAAGGGGTATAGAGATCAACGCGGTCGAGTGCTCCTTGGGGGACATTGATTTTGATTGGGAGGTGATCGCTCATGCCTGGGTTGTCTTCGACATCCCAGGTAAACAGTGACGCAATTCTAGGCGTGCAGCACGAAATATCAATGGCTGTGTCTAAATGTCCGCTTTGCGTTGCTTGGCGGGTTGGTGCGCCGTTATTTAGGATAACTAAATTTTGAGAACCTATTGCGTCATATATAATTTCACCTCTACGATTTGGCGTGGCGCTGCCCCAGGATGGGTGGTGACCATTCAAGTCTCCAAGTAAGAACAAAGGCCCGTTTATTTGATTAAATAATTGTGCGAGGTCCTGATCCGTTGGATCAGGGTCGCAAGGGGATATGTATATTGAAACAACCGTCAATTTGACGTGTTGTATTTTCAAACTAATAGCTACACAGTCTAGTGATGTTACCAAAGGCACGTGACTGTGTGGGATGCTATTTTCTATTAGGATGGCTGTGCCTCCCTCACGGACAGCAGCGTTTACGTTATGGCGATACCAAGAGTAACCCGAGATTTTGTATTTATCGTTATCTTTATCAGAAAAGTGGGTCTCTTGTAATGCTGCTAGTGCCGGTTTTTTCTCAGCAAATATTGATGAAAAAAGCGGGAATTTCCCGATAAGGCCATTTGTATTCCATTGCAGAATTGAACCCATGGTGGTTTTTAACGTTTGTGATTAGGGGATCTACGTTTGCGAAGGTTATACGAGCACCTGCTGCTGCTGCTATCGCTAGCAGGAGAAACTGGGGTGGAGTGTCTGGAAAAGCTAATTTTCCTCGCTACGGGTGAGCTGCCGGGGCTGGAGGAGCCGGGGCTGGGGGTTTCCAGGAGGGGAGCTCTGGAAGTGTTTATAACAGTTTTTGCAGAGCTCGTCTCTGAAGCACTGCTGGTGTCAGAGACGGTCTCTGTCCCTAACAGCTCGTTGTCAGACTGACTTTTGTCGTCTGACGTTTCAAAGTCACTTGAAAACTGAAACTGCATATAATGACCTATGAGGTCGGTTTGGGATCCGCAAGTGCGGGTGGCCGGTGCTGTTTGGAAAGAAGCATCGCTTCTTTCCAAGGAGAGAGGAGCAGATTCAGTTTGTGTTGAAATATTTACTTTTTGGATTTTGGTTTGAGTGGTAGCCGTTTTACCCTGAGGGGGTAGGCTGCCACTCGTTAAAGGCCTTCTCGGAGCCTGCCTTTGGCGGCGCCTGGGAAGGGGAGCACCGGTGAATTTAGAGTGCTTGGGGGCAGGTAGCGAGGGGAAATCAGACTTTTCAGTCACTCGTGCAGAGTGGCTTTGCCACCCTGCTGCTGGTGTCCAGGTCTTCCTGGTGATTTTAGGTGCCTGAGGGGCGGGAGGATTTTCGGTCGGAAGACCTGGCGGAGAACTAGTGCGGGTCGGGAGATCCTCCCAGCCCGCAGCGGGCGTCCACCTACGCCAAAAAGTGATTGCGCCACGTGGTGGGGGGAGGGGGACGGACGGCCTGATGGGCGCCAAGAAAAGGGGCTCCATTAGGGGGCGGATGTGGCGGCTTGTGTTTTTGGGAGGCTGAGGATGTTTGGAAATGGGGTGTTCCTGGCCGGCTGTGCTGGGGGCTGCTGTGGGAGCCTTGCTACCACAGCTTTTTGGGACTGTGCGGCTCTTTTCTTTTTGCAGCACTTCTTTGCGGGCCAGGTCAAACGGGAGCTTTTTTTCCTCAGCCAAAACGTTAACTTCTTTTTCTCGGAGCCAGGTCGGGCACTTGGGATTATCTGCCCCATGAGCGCCGCCACAGGCAGCGCACTTGAGGCTTTTTGAGGTGCAATCTTTAGTGCGGTGCTTAGCACTGCACTTGCCGCATCGTGGGGTGGGGTTCTTACAGTTTGATTCTACGTGCCCGTACCTTTGACAAATTTGGCAACGAATAGGGAGGGGGTAGTACGGCCTAACTGGGTAGACACAGTCGCCCAGTTTAATTTGGCCGTAGTCATCCCGACACTTTGTGTCGAAGGTGACAATGAATCTGTGGTCTCGTAGACGTGGGTCTTTTTGCGTAGAATTTTTGTTGGGGTTCAATTTTTCGAGGGCTAGCACATTTTGACCTTTAAAGTCAAACATGTGCTCAAGGTCCACATCAGAGAGATGGGACACTTCCGGGGCATTGATGATGCCCCGGTAGAAGTTAAGGGAGTGGTGGACAGAAAAGATGACTGGTTTCGACCCAAAAGTTTTTGTGGCCAGCAGGGCTCGGGTAGATTCCTGATTGGAGGTTTTGATCAGGATATCTTTTTCATGCTTGATAATCTCAAAACTACCTTTCACTTTTTGGCTGATGGCCTTATCCAAATTAAAGGTAGACTCTTTTGCCAAGTTTTGGTGCGCCGAAAGGTAGGTGCCAACCAGCCAAGCTCCGCTTGGCAGGTTGGCTTTGTTCAAACGGGGGCTGGAGGGGCGGAAGAGAGAGGTGGAAGCCATGGTACGTTTAAGTTTAAGTGAGATACTTGGTATTAGCTTTGCTAACACCTTTGGGTAGAAATGGCTAGAGAAGTTGAATTGAAGAAAGTGGTCCTAGTTTTACTAGCAAAGCTAATGGGAGTGTTAACCTAGCTAGGGTTGGGTGTTGGAGTATTATCCTAACTGGGGAGTGCTTAGAGAAAGCACCTAGCCTTAGAAAAGTGTGAGCAAAAGGCTGACTCAGCCACTAAGAGGGGGTTTAAGTCGGAGGGGAGGCAGGTGCCTCTTCAGGACCTAACAGGGGCCTAGGTGGCTGACTCAGCCTCTAAAAAGGAGGCCTGACTGGGGCCTATGCTTGTGAGTCCCTAGGGGCAGGTACCGTGGTACCCTTGCACAGACGCAGCCCGGGTGGAGGGTTTGAGAGGGGCCCCGCTTCTATTAAGCGGGGGTGAAAGTGAGATGGCCTTACGTATTAGGGATTTTAGCAATGGAGGACCGATAGGTCCAGCCAAAGCCACACGCCCAAGGACTGACGAGGTCCAACAAGCGTGCTCACCCCGGGACGCAAGCGTCCCACCACTCGGGTTTCCGGCCGAAGAGTAAAAGAGATAGAAGAGAAAGAGTAGGGTTATGGGACTGAGAAGAAGAGGTACCAGGTGGCCGGAATCCAAGAAACCAAGACCACCTGGACCGATAGGGTAATTACCGAAAAGACCAGCTGACGTCCAACAAAACCACACCAACCAGCTGTAAAAACAGCGGCTGGTGAGGCCGGCTGGAGTCAAAGTACCGCACCGACCAGCTGTAAAAACAGCGGTCGGTGGGACAGACTGGTCGCAGCGAAGACTCGAGCCGGGAGCAGGTCTTGAAAAAGTCTTCTACTCCTTCTTCTTGTCTTCGCAGCAGGAAACGCAGCAAGCAGCAACGACAGCAAGCAGCAACGACACCAGACCTGCCGGCAAACGCTCAAGCAGGGTGTCAGTCAGGCAAGCCTCCTGTCCAGGTCCTGTATCGAGTTCACCACTCTGCTCTGACTCAGGCCAGTTTCACTGTCAGGAGACCGAGGGGCACGCACATCAGGCAGGGTCCCATCCTCAGTCACTTCATCTTCAGATCTGGCTGAAAGTCCAGTTAAGCCAAGTTCCTTAGCATGCTACAGTCACTAAGACTGATATTTTGTTATATTTGTTACAGATATGGCTCACTGACATTTAGAAAGATGGTTTAAGCGCACATTTTGAAGATGCAGCTTTGTAAATTTCAAGCAAATATTTAAAGGAAAATTCAACCACTGGCTTTATGATTCAAGTAAAGCTTCTGAAAATTTTACAGAGTACAGTTAAACCAGGACAGGGGAGCCCATTTTATTTCCTGATCGCCAGTTGAATTAATTTTTTTTCTAAGGGAAGATCACACCTTTGAACAATTCAAAATTGTAGTGCTTCTAGGGACAATCCATGCTGAAAATAATTGATTTGGCCCATTTCTGCAAAAAAAACTCAAGACTGATATTTCAATACAAAATTGGTGGGGTATAACTATGCATCAACTATGCGTCAAAGTATCCAAATTATTGTGATAGAAAATTGGCCCATGAGCTGGCAATGCTATTTACCTATTTGATTTGTGCCAGTAATGAATATGAATATAAACAAATTTTTCAGCTAAAAGAGGTTACCATTAGGAACCAAAGCAACATTTATAATTTTTTCTCTTCTTCTTGAAATATTGAAACATATTTAGAGCTTAAATACAGTCAATAAGCAGGTTATACATACCCTTGCACAATCAACAGTACCAATGGTATGTTATAAAAAATGTTCCTTCAGTACGTGCAGCAGGGTTGAGCATAACATAACTTGCCTAAGATTGTGTCATAAAGTGTAAACATGATCAGGGAGGACAGGGTCGATAGGGGTAAATTTCTTCATTTTTTCTGCAAACAGTAAAACCTTGGACAAATGAAATGGTGATCAAGTGGTTTCTTGGCATGTCATATCACATTACTTTCTCAGTTTAGCCACCCCCGTGGCGCAGCTGGCAAAGGCGTCACGCTGGGGTGTGGAAGATCCCTGGATCAAGGCTGACCTATGGTAGCCTTTTCCGCGGCCGCCTCCTACCCAGGAGATAGCGATACACTGGGGAGTGCGCGCCGCAGCAGTGGAATCAACGCCGTGCCAGCCGGCGTCCCTGTTTGTGGGCGCACGGGCCTGATCGGCCTTTAAAGTGATCCACCGGTCTGGTCTCCCGCCCGCGGCCCTCATGTGAGGGCTCGACATGTCGGTCGCTGCGGCTTGGGGAGACTGGAGCACCCTATGGCCCGCCAAGTGCGGTGCTGCTGGCCCGTTAGGGTGCCGGCAAATGGAAACTTCCGCTCTGTACATAGTGTGAGTGCGTTGTATGAATGAGACTAGCTACTAACACAAAACGCTCCCAGGAAAGGGAACGCAAAAATATATTTAAAAAATATTTCTCAGTTCAGATCACATTAAGAAGGCATGTGTCATGTGCCATGTTTCCTTTAAACTGGTCTTGAGAGTTGCCACATTTAAGAACTAACATTAGGTAAAGTGGTAATTGTGAATGCTTGTCACAATTTCCCGACACAGCAACTCCCCAAACCAGGAGCATCCAATGCTGCCCAAACAGGTGCAGATCCAGCAGGTTGCTTAGGGGGAACCCAAGACCATGCACATGAGAATAGGTCAGGTATACTTGAGTATGCTTTCTTTAGAAAGTACCGAATGACGGAGTCAATAGACAGAATTTATCTGGTGCAGCCCATAAATTTTGCACTATTAATTAGAGATACCTTGCAAATGGACAAAAGCAATCCAAATAGTTTTACTGATGGACAGTTCCCCAATTGATCGATTATGAAACACTAGTTGGCTAGGGAAAAGGTCAGAAGAGGGTTTGAACCCTTTTTATTGCTTTGGGGGTCATGACCAAATCAGCTAGGCAGGTTCTGTACAGAATGGCAGGTTTTGACAAGAGCTCATTGGGGCAGCCTTGGGGACGATCATCCAGTTTGGGGCAGCTTTTACCCTTTTTGGGACAGTTAAGGAAACTTTGAATTGCTTTGAAATAAAATACACATACCTTCATGTGCGAAGGTAGACGCATTCTATTTTGAGCACTTTTAGCAAGCTCCGTCCAACACTGGGACCCAAAGCGGTACTGTCTTCTGCTATTATTGTCATTACCTTAAAACAATTTTCACACGCCGACCTACTCGATGAATCAAATTATAGGCATTTACAAACCAAGATACCTTTACTTAAAGGTACGTTCAAGAGGGATTTCTCCACACCCGTGTGACGTCACTCGGGCGTGAAGGAATTCCTTTACCATTAGGCCGTGTGGCAAACTGCTGCTAATGGCACTGCCCACTTATGAATTTGTGAGAATACACGGTGAAATTTATCCCAAATGTAATAAATCAGCATTTCATATTCGATCCTGAGCCTCTTTTTGCAAACACATTTGATATTTAATAATTTAATTTCCCATGTTATATGCTACAAGTTGTGACGTCACATCCGGTGACCTGCGCTTGCTGTTGGAGGGGGCTGTTTACAAACGACTTAAGACAACGGAAGTTTGGGAATGTTTCAGGCCCTCTTGCAAACATCTGAGAGCTTGTGTAACCAGACATTTTTGTTCAGGAAATACGTAGTTACCTTGAAAAAAGCCAAGATAAATGACGGAAGGAAGTAGAAGGAATGAGTTATTATTGCCTTATTTTCGGTTATGACAATTATGACTCACGTGTTCCATCCCTTGCGCCATTTGTCTTGGTTAATTTTTGACAAAGCACCCGGCACCAAAAACTCTCCGGATTTTCGCAGGAGGAACCTCCCCATACCCAATGTTTTCGAGAGTGAACAGTGACTTCAATGTTCAGATTTGCCGTCGGGGCTGGCTGGGCCCTGTATATCCGGCAAGTCTGGCTGTCGCCGATTGTCACTGCCGCATCCACTGTCAAGGGTCATCGCTGGCCACAGCGCTGCCGTAGAAAAACAGCAAAGGGACGTGCCAACTAATTAGACAATTGTGATTCACTTTTATTTTGTTATAAAGTCTGATATATTGAATTATTGCTGCCACGATAATTCCTACGCCACGATAATATAATTAATATTATCGTGACATAGGCGGATCCAGGATTTCTGATCGCGTGGAAAAGGGGGCGTATAAGCTGGGGCGCCAACGGGACTATCAGGATGCCTTTCTGTACGGAAAGAAACTTATTGTGCGGGCGCGGTACATGCATACAGAGCGGGTGGGAGTGGGAGGGGCATTTTAGGTGGTGCCATCGACATTTCAGGGGCCCGAGACCATTTAAGATGGAGGCGAGGGATTATGCGTGCGTGCGTGCGTCTGTCTGTCTGTCTGTCTGTCTGTCTGTCTGTCTGTCTGTCTGTCTGTCTGTCTGTCTGTCTGTCTGTCTGTCTGTCTGTCTGTCTGTCTGTCTGTCTGTCTGTCTGTCTGTCTGTCTGTCTGTCTGTCTGTCTGTCTGTCTGTCTGTCTGTCTGTCTGTCTGTGTGTGTGTGTGTGTGTGTGTGTGTGTGTGTGTGTGTGTGTGTGTGTGTGTGTGTGTGTGTGTGTGTGTGTGTGTGTGTGTGTGTGTGTGTTTGTGTGTGT
Source organism: Lepas anatifera (assembly GCA_034440635.1). Classification (NCBI taxonomy): domain Eukaryota; kingdom Metazoa; phylum Arthropoda; class Thecostraca; family Lepadidae; genus Lepas; species Lepas anatifera. Next base: position 115,573 of record JAOTON010001430.1, on the reverse strand, counting down.
GGGGGGGTTGTCAAGTGCCACCTTGCTTCTTGGATCTGCCTGTGTATCGAGGTTTTTAGCAGCGTAAAGACATGCATTGGCAGACGCAGGGGGGGGGGTATTCCGGCCATGCCTTTCCACCAAAGTGCAAAAGGGGCCAAACTATATTTTGCCCCCAAAGCCCAGATAAATTTGTGGAAAAGGTGTTACAACTAGGTCTGTCGAGCAAAAAATTCACTCCCGCCCCCCCTCCCAAGAGTAGAGGCAGACATGGGTTTGGCCCCCTCGAAACTCGGGCCTGCGTCCGCCCCTGACTCCCTGGGAGCTTTTTTGTTTTCTCGGTCGCTGCTGGAGTTCCGATTTGGTAGACCTTATCTGTCGCACTGAAAATTTTCACTAGCCAAGTTCTGTCGCAATCCCTGGTTGGCGAGTTGGCGGATTTTTCCACCCCTGGATTTGACTCAACGGAACTGGCAAGTTTGAAGTTGAGGCCCTTTTTCACGAATGTCTAAGTTGTGGGTGGACCTGAATGTTTTGTAAAATCTACAAAAAGGGGTGGGTACAAGAGAGAGAAAGAGAGAGAGAGAGAGAGAGAGAGAGAGAGAGAGCGAGAGAGCGAGAGAGAGAGAGAGGGAGAGGGAGTTGTATAATATCCGGAAACGCCCGTCAGCAGCAGGTTCTTCCAGATATTAAAATGTCACCTTCCGTGCAATCTGTTTTTTCCACGCCATATGTGACCTTTAGCCCCGTCATACGCAATTATCACTGAACTGTGTGGTGTATGAACCAAAGCGCAAATATTTTCTCTTTTCAAGTGACGCTATCATTGCGCTGGATATAATTATTTGCCAGATTTTCTTATCAAAACAGCCCGAACGGTAAAATTGGCAATTGAGCTCAAAATCAGCTCCTCGACCTAACCTGGAAGATGAACTGGTGACCTACAGTCATAAAATTGACCCTAATCGCTAGCTCTCGTGACGAACAGCACTCAAAACTCATGTCAGCAAGGGGTGAATCGCGGGGGTCGCAACAACCCCACGTCTGCAAGGCGAAGGTGACGCAACCCAGAAAAATATTGAGGGTTGAAACCGTTCTTGAAGAATGCCAGATAATGACAAATAGCTTCTTTGGCGGAGAATCTTAAAAACTGTATCCAAAGGGCCTCAAGTATGTGGTAATACGTACAAAATGATACTATGCCGCGCACAAAATATGCAGAATTAAGTGTAAATATAAGTCACGTAAAAAGCGTGGAATCGTAGTGCCTTGATATGACAGCGTATTTGTATTACAACCGCAGGCGGCTTCGTCGGTGCAAAAAGGATGACGACAACGACACCAACAGCACAGAGCCGACATGTCCCAGCGATTTCACCAGATGCAGCTTTGCCAATGGCTCTTATAAACTACTCGACCAGGAAGTCACCACCCTCCTAGAAGCAGAACAGGCCTGTCAGAAAATCTGTGCCGCTTCGGCAATCCTAACCGACAGAGACCAATTGAGGTGTTTTGATGAATTCCCAACAGATCCAAGTACAGGGATCTTCGCCAGTTTTGTCACCCCTCTTTTCTCGAGTTGTATCGTGGGAGCCTCTCTTACAAGCTGCCTCAACATAACCGAAGGTAGTGACATCCCCTCGACCATCCAAAAAATAATCCCCCTATGTCAGCGCGATCCTGAGTAAGGTCCCAAGCCTCGTCGCCATCTGTGAGCTTAACCCTGAGGAAGAACAACTGGTCGGAGCAATGCTTACATAATAGTACTTTCAAATTGTAAAACCACCGGCGACCGTTGGACTGCGTCAGGGACCGCCGTACGTCGATGGTCGCCGGTAGTTTTCTGTGGGCTGCGATGGACCCTTAGTCCGATTTGCAGGCATTTTTTTTCGGCCGGCTACCGAGCCGAGTGGAATTCTGCTGCTTACGATGATCAGTGACAGATTGTTAGCTCGGTACCAGGTTGGACTTTTGAGGACAGGCCGTTGGATTGGGCTTATAGTAAATTGGCCTCTAAAAAGATTGAATCTGAGTCCAAAAGAAAGCAATAGCCATTTATGATATAGTCCAATATCACAGCTTATCCTTCAAAGTTAATCCTGGTACCGTGCATGCACGTTGCACTTCACAACGGCCAGACGGAAAGAAGAGACTCCCGCCGGTCGAGAAAATATGTATAAACCGAACAGATGTTACCAGCGGAGTGGGATTGTTTCAACTTGTAATGGTGAAGGTTCGCGCGAACTGCGCCTCACAATTTTGAAATGATGGTAGGGGCTGGTCTCTTTCTCTCTGAACTTTTGTGTGCAGTGATTGGGTTTAACGTTAGGCCTGGGCCATCAGTGCGACATCTGTCGCACCGATGGCCTAGTGCGTTGTTTTTCTGTTTTTATGGATTTATGTTAGTGTTTCTGATTTATGGAAAATCGTGTTGGGTACGCCGTTATAAATATATTTATCTGGTTGAGGGCATCAGTTCTGTTTCGACGCATGCAAGGCTCATCCAGGACTAACGAAAACGTCGCTTTCCATCCCCCGCCCCAGGATGCGAGAATCGGCGCCCGCCTGATTGGTTTTAGCGCACCCCTGGTACGGATGGCGCTCAATTCAGACCATTTGCATCCCCGTCCCCCCCCGATCCCCCGCCCGATTGAAAATCCTGGATCTGTCACAATTACGGGTTTCACCGAGGTGGGATTGCTGCGAAGCAGAGGCGTACCAAACAGGGGGGGGGTAGGACAACCACCAACACCTGTCCCCCTCTCTCCTGAAGGCCCCCGTGGATATGGCCCGTGGCGAAGCGCGTCCCATTCGCATTACATTAGAGGTGGGAGTTTCGGGCAATTTTGCAGGCCCGGGCCCGGTCTGCTGCTGATTTTAGAAGCCCGTCACAAGCCCGGTTTGTGGAAGAAATGGCTTATCAAGCCCGGGAAGGCCCGGTATCATGGAAAAACCATAAACGACTATATACAGCATTTATTCACTTTAAAGCTGTCTCAAATAAATATTTGAAGCCAATTTATCCTGGAAAAAGTTTTGGTTTCACCCAAAACCATATTAAAAGGTGCATGCAGCATCAGTAGCCTCAGCTATCTTAATAATTCAGCAGAATATGATACTGAAAAACACAGTGTGAAACATGGCTTGCTTATGATGCAAGCTTACTTCAGATAATGACCAGCATCACCTTATAAAACAATGGGCATTTGAGATAGAGGTATGCACATGGCAGCTAAAAGAATCGGGATGAAATAAGCCCACTCATATCAGACATTTCCTCCATGATTGCACTTTTAAAAATCATTTTATGCTGGCACGAGCCTGACAATTGAGCTCCAACAATGTTTATGAATAGAGGAGAGAGCAGTGACAAGTTTTCAGCTGAAACTTTTCAGAAAATCATGGCAGAATGGCGGTGAATGAACCAAAAATCCTTCACATTGTCTCTGAATTGATACATGTGAGCATTTCCTATTAATTTAGTCAGCAAACAGCTTGAAATATAGTCAAAAGATTGTTCTGCTTGGGTCAGCCCGATCTGCAAAGTAGGGAAGCCAACAGGCCAACAAGGTCCATCAGTCTATCTTGATAAAGAACCACTAGTTTTCCACAGGTTCGCACCAAACATGGTATAAAAATGTTGCACCCAATCTCCACCAAAAAGTAAATCTGACACAAAAACAACTCGAGTCTATCCGCATTACCATCACCATGCGGGCTTGAACACTATTTCTGTTTGTTTTGTTGTATTTTAGGGGCTTGCGCTTAGAAGCTATCTCAAGCGCCGTGCTTGTCTACATTATAGCAATCCTTTATGAAAATATTTTTCACTAAAATTTACGAGAATAGTAAGTTTATTTCAGTAAAATATTTCAGTACTCTTAAAAATATATTCTAAAAATTTTAGTGATTTAAAAAATCAGTACAAAGTGTGTGGTGCATTTGTTTAGTTCCTGAGAATAGCCCCCTTTTTGCGCAGTTGTTTCATATATGACGCTTTTCTGGCTTTGCAAAGCTTTTCAAGCTGTTCTGAAGCCCGCGGAATTTTGCGTATCTGAAGACCATCATAATTTGGATATTCTGTTTTTGTGGTCTGTGTTTCTATGTTTCTGTAGTACATTTTTTTAGTGTGCTGGGAGGGAGGTGTAAAGTAAAGGTATCTTGGGAGGGAAGTGCTGTTATGTTCAAAGCTTATAATAGAAGGTGTATTTCATAGAGGCCAGGGAAGTATCTCCCCAATGAAAATGCAACACATGATGTCAAGTATATTCATGTTTTGGTGCAGTTTCAAAGGTTCCTTCTAAGGCTGACTGCTCTCCCCTGTATCTCCCCACAACAGACTAATTTATATTTTAAAGTACTTCGATCAAAAACATGTTTTCTTTGTGTCTATTCCCTTGCTTATACTAGCCTTTTCGAGTGGATTCTGCATCTTTTGGGCAATGAAAGAGCAAGATGAAGCTGTGGAAGGGTAAAACGTATCAACATTTGTTCTTGCATCTATAGTTATCAGGCCAGTTTGACAATCATGGGCTCCCAATAGATAGTTGGTACCTGTCATTCACTTCGCCATTTTTCGCAGAGGACATGGGAATGACTCCATAGATGGCATTTTCTTTTTACCTGAAGCAGAAAGCTTCTGGAAAGAATGTTCTAACTAGAGCTAGGTGTTAGTATCAATATGTCAGCAGCAAATGGGTTAAATGACTTCCTTTGAAATGGTATACTGACAATATGGAAGTAACAAATAGGCTACCACAATATATATTTTATTCACCCATATATGACTTGAAGATTTTGAAGTCATTAGGATATTCATAAGATGACAGTACAGCATGGATGTGTGCAACTGTAGGCATTATTCAATATTTGATTATAAATATTGATACAGGCTTAACACATGCATTGACGGGGGCGGGTACCCGCCCCCCTAGGTTTGTCGGAGACAGCAGAAAAACGGCGGCGCGCAGCGCCGCCGTACTTGGTATACCTTTTCCCTCATCATTTTTGCAACTTCTGTAAAAATTTTAAGGATAGGTCATCTCAGGTCAGGTCACCAGTACAGGTCAACTGACCCGACCTAAAAAAAGTTTAAGATAGCATAAGTCGGAGCAGGGTGAACTTATCCAATTGAAACTCATATCACATAATGGGCCCACCGAGTTCTCTAAGACTTGTTCCGGTATTTTTGATATCGATGACTTAAGGTCAGGTACAAGGCATGACCTCTCCATTGATAATACATGGGAAATATGGTTTTTACTGGATAACTCAGTAACGGATGGTGATAGAGCGTTTATTTTAGCTGCATTAGATTCGCCTTGGTTTTACGGTTCTAATGATATGCATTTTATATAATTTGACCCTGACCTCAGGGGTGTAATTTTCCCAAAATCTTTGGGGATGCTCAGCCTGTGGGGGCGGCATCCCATAGGGGCGGCGGTGTTGCAGGGGCGGCACCCCTTCATTGCACCAAATCTTTTATTCATCGCTTTTTAGCGCCTTTTATAGCACAGGGCACATTCTATTTTAATGTTGGGCAGGTATTATACAGCGTTTGCCAAACATGTTGACTTTTTGGCGACCTCCCAACAGTGGCGGATCCAAGGGGAGGCAAAAAAGGCATTTACCCCCTTTTTTTACAAAAAAGGCATTTACTTTTTTGCTTTTCCACTTTTGACTTTGGTTTGCCCCTCCCAAACCGACCGGCTAGATCCATCACTGCATCCCAAAGCTACATATACGTCTTAAAAATTCCAAATGAGTTGTGCATTTATTCACAATTGAACTATATCAGTTTTGCGGGGTTAAATTTTACCTTCGGAATGGCAGAGTGGATGGAAATTGGAATGAAAGCAAAAAACATAATCACTACGTGAATTTAAAGCAAAACACCGACAGCGCTACAAACAATGCGTGTATTATTCTGTAAATATTAATAAATATGCTGACTCCGCTGTACCCGTGCATGCCCTTTATTTTTTCCCTAGCGCCCTTTATTGTTTACCCTAACACACAGAGGCGGTAAGAATCAGTGCTGCAAACTGCCCAGGGCGGTAGTAATGGACCAAGAACGGCACAAATTAGAATGAAAGTGATAATCTGGGGCGACAGCGATTGGCCGGGTCGGCAAGAAACAGGGCAAAGTCATAAGTCGAGGGCGGCAGTGACAAGACAGGGGCATTAGCTATGAACTAGGAGCAGCGCGAATCAGAGTGGAAGTGATAAGGCGAGGGCAGCAGTGAGATACATAGATATATAGATAGATATTGAGTTCTCCATAATGCATGACTTTTCAGCCCTCAATCACAAGCACACATAGGAGTAAGCACCTTCGCAAACCAGGCAATACTTTACACAGCATGACCGTTGTAGATAAAAACAATTTCAACAAGTCAGTTCATTTCTAGCCTACCCTCTTTCCCAAATGCCTGCTATACATATCCTACCGTTCCATGCTTCTACCCCCCCTGAAACGAAAACTTTGTTTGACTTTTTCCGTTCTCATCCTTGGGAGTTCTAGCATATCGAGGTCGGTCCCGCGTGTGCCCCAGCTAGAGATTTTGGAGCGACGCGGAACTGATCGCGACAGTGCACTGCCAGATTCGTCGGAGAGCAGTCTTTTTATCATTGTATGTCACGTTTCTTCAGCAGATCAGGAAACGTCGGCTACCCCGGGGATTGGAGGACTGGGGTCACGTGCTCACGTTTGCTCAGTCACTGCGATGCCTACGCCAAAATTCAAAACTTTCTGGATGCGATGTTTTTGAGTGACATTGCAGCATCTCTCTCTTTCTCTTTCTCTCTCTCTCTCTCTCTCTCTCTCTCTCTCTCTCTCTCTCTCTTCTCTCTCTCTCTTTCTCTCTCTCTCTCTCTCTCTCTCTCTCTCTCGGGCCTTGAACGCGGTCATGCAGCTCTCAGAATACTGTTCGATGATTGGTTCTTTGGTATGACGTAGATAGTGACGTCAAGCTGGCACGTTCTGAATAAATCACCAACCTCAAAATTTGTTTCTGCATATGGAAGCCTTTGAAAAATCCCTCCAGACAAATCTAGAGACCGAAAAGACGGGATCTCGAGGCCCGGGAGTCCTTTGAAAAAACCGACCCTGGAGGTCGGTTTTTTTCAAAAAGATCCCCAAGATATTAGGATATTTCAAAAATATCTATCCATTAATATATATATATTTTTATTGAATTTAATGCCAGAAAAAGCTCAAAATCAAGAATTGAGAATATTCGCTTTCCATTCTGGATGAGCATATTTATCTAACTTCTATAGTTTGACTGAAATGAACGCCAGTTTTTTTGGCTTGGGAAATGTGAAAAAAACTACCAAAAGACTCCCAAAGTTGATTTCAATTTATTCACGTTGTGAAAACGGCTAGTGTGACTAAGTCTATATGTGGTGCAAATATGTAGAAATGTCCCCAGGTCGGGGCGCAAAAATATTAAAAGAAGACCTTCATTTTAAGGAACAGGTTAACCACATAATGAAGAGGTAAATGTTACTTTAAGCCCTATCTTTCCCATTGCTAAATATCTATCTCGACCAATAGTAAACCAAATTTTGAAAACATATATAAGACCCCACTTTGACTACAGTGACATTATTTACGATGGGCACTTAACTGTTGAAGACAAGCTTAGACTAACGCGACTGCAGAATAGGATAGGTAGACTTGTGACTGAGACACTTTTTCGGACCTGCACGGACAAACTTATGACTGACCTGGGCTGGGAATCCTTAGCGACGCGACGGAAGGTGCACAAAATATGTTTCCTTTATAACTTGATGAAAATTCCAAACGTCCCATCGTTCGTACGTGATCTGATACCCCAAACCAGAGAACATAACACCGACAGGGGTCTACGACAGGCAGGATGGATGCATTACCCAAATTCCTCACAAAACTCACGGATTAAAAAAAATATTGTCTAATTAACACTATCAACTGCCGGAATAGCCTCCCACAATATGTCCGGGATTCAACCTCAATAAAAATATTGAAAAAAGAAATTAACAAGTTGTTTGGTGATACGCAGCCCCCCCTTATTTAACTCACTAGGCTAAAAATGAAAATGCTCTCCTCACTAGACAACCCTGGTTAACATGAGCTATCTAAATTCTCACCAGTTTCAAATGCAAGCTAAGGACTCCCCAAAATGTTCTTGTGGGAGTAGCCGAGAGGACACTGTCCCACAGGCGGATCCAGGGGGCAAGGGGGGGCACGTGCCCCCCCCGATCGACCCTCGGCGCCCCCCTGAAAGGTCGATGGCGCCCCCTGAAATCTCGCTTCCCACCCCCCAAGATACGAAAGTCGGCGCCCACCGATAGGATTTGGCGCCCACCTGATAGGTTTTGCCGGTCATAAGTGGCGCCCCCTGGTCCGGATGGCGCCCCCCGGGAAGGTGCCCCCTCCGATCGGCAATCTTGGATCCGCCTATCCACTGCCCACTTCCTACTCCACTGTCCGAGGTACCGCCGTGAGCGAGGAAACATGTTAGACGTTATCACCTAAACAATCGACCGAAATATACATATTATGAGCAGTAGTCACAAATTTAAGATTATTATACATGGCGCAGATTTGGACAACTTTAAGTCTTCGGCAGTAGCACGGTGTGTATTTAGGTTTATACGTGATACTAAAAGGTTTTGACTCTCATCGCCTTCCCAAGACTTGTTTGGGCGGCGCGGCGTAGCGGCGTCACATTTTGAATGGGGGCGCGACGGGCGTACCATACCTTCGGCGGCATGTGAATGTGTGGCATGTGATGCTGAACTTTGTGCGACACGAGAGGCGCTCCGAATTAAGCACCTAGTACTTATGCGCCAATCGTATAATACTCAAATAATCTGTTTCGTATGTTGATAAAATAAACGGCTTTAAAATATAACTCCCATTGCTTTAACAGACTAACGTAGCTTACCCTCACACAAAATTCTAAAATTCTCCCACACACTCCTTTAGAGGCGGGCAAAGGTGCTATGCACAGAACGCCTAATAAAAAGCCATTGATTGATTGATTGATTGAAAGATCGGTAAAAACTTTGTCATTTGGGGGCATGGCCCCTGCCCCCTCCGTACGCGGATCCAGGGGGCGGGTGCCCCCATCGACCCTCGTCGCCCCCTAAAATGGTCACGGCATTGCTTTGGAATGCCAATGGCGTCCCCTGAACCGTCGCTTCCCACCCCCCTGAATCCGCCTAAGCCCCTCTGCGTCTGCCAATGGGGATGGGAGGGGTGGGTAATTTTCTATACACTCTTATCCCCTTGGAAGTTGGATCCGTCGCTGCTCCGGATATTTTTTACTTTTGCCCGATGAGAGTATGGTCACTGGCGGCGGAATTGGGGGGGGGCATCGTGGCACGGTGCCCTCTCTTAAATCATGAATTTTAACAGTAACCCAATGGCGTTGACTGGAAAGAAATGGGTTCAAACATGGGCGGATCCAGGATTGCCGATCGGGATGGGGGCACCTTCCCGGGTGGGCTCCGTCCGGTCCAGGGGGGCGCCATTTTTGACCGGCAAAACCTATCAAATGGGTGCAAAATTCTATCGGTGGGCGCAGATTTTCGCATCCTGGGGGAAGCTACATTTCAGGGGGGGCGTCATCGACCTTTAGTGGGGGGGCGCCGTGACCATTTCAGGGGGCGCCGAAAGTCGATCAGGGGCACGTGCCCCCTTGCCCCCTGCATCCGCCAATAGGTTGAAAAGCTCATGGCGCCCCCCCATAAATTTGGACGTTCCGCCGTCGCTTAGTATGGTAGAAAACCGTCGGAGTATATCTTTTCCACCGTTTCGCATGTTATTTCTATGCAAATACTACTTTTCTATTACCTTTCCAATTTTTAATCAAGCGGCGGTGAAAATTCAGTGCACCAGAATAGTCTCTGCTGGTGGCATTGCTAAAATTACATCGAACTGCATCATTTACTTGACGTTTACGCTCTTTACTTGTCCCATTTGAGTATCTCCGGAATACGAGGTTCAATCATCAGCTGGCATGAAATTGTTTTGATGTCACGTGACCGTGCCACCCTGGGTCAGACGAGTCACACCAGCCATCTAAAATTCTCGCACCAGCCATCTAAAATTCTCGCACCATCAGCCACAAAAAATTCGCACCAATCTGCCATATACCAGGGAGAAAAACGCACTCACTCCTACCCACACGATGCTATGCTACCTCTCTTATTAGTTAGTTAGTGGAGGACTACCTCGAAAACACTCATTTGCTGTCCGATTCTCAGCACGGTTACCGACGAAATTATTCTACAGAGTCTGCTTTAAACGTGATCACTGACCGCGTCTATCGTGCCATGGACCAAGGTGAAATCAGTATTCTTGTTCTATTGGATCTGTCGAAAATGTTTGATGTGGTTCCCCACCACATCCTACTGCAGAAAATGACACTCTACGGCATAGACACAGTCTGGTTTCAAAATTATTTGCAAGGCCATACTCAACAAGTTCAGATAAAATCCCCTCGTGACGGCACAATCATCAGATCTGGCTCAAAAATAACAATATTGGAATTTTTCAAGGTGGAAGTCTCTCTTGTATACTCTGCATTCTCTTCACTAACGACCTCTCTCTTCACGTGGAAGACGACGTGACGATCACTCAGTTCGCCGACGACACTTCCGTTCTCATAACAGGCAAAAAACAAGACTTACAACATCTTATTCAACGCATGGAAGTCATACTAAATTCCCTTCATCAATGGTTTTGTGCAAATGGCATGAAAGTAAACACGTCTAAAACACAGATGATGGTCCTGGGCACTAAAGCAATGCTGCGAAATTTTCCTCCCGTTAGCCTCAAATTCGGAAATTCAACCATCATCGACTCGAAATTCGTGAAAAGTCTCGGCGTTCTGCTTGATCGCCACCTTGACTTCGAACAGCACGTAAATTCAGTCACTAACAAAACCACGGGCCTTCTTATCGCGCTCACCCACATCCGCCATGTCGTGCCAGCTCAGCTCATGCCCCAAATTATTCACTCTCTAGTGCTCAGGGGCGCAAGTTTCCATATATTTGGGGGGCTCGAGCCCCCAATTCTCGGAGAAGCCCCCAATGACCCGACGAGCCCCCCAATCCCAAGTTGCGGGCCCCTGCGGACAGAGCCGGGCCCCTGCCACGATTCCGGGCCCCAGTGGTCTACTTGGGCTAGCTTTGGCTGAGGCCAGGCTCCCTCCCATGCTTGCGGGTGCCCTGTGGGCCACCCTTAACCTCGGTGTCAGTAACCGGCCCCTAACGATATTTTTCAGGCCCACTTTGACTGCAGCCGGGTCCCTAATTCCGGCAGTCTCGGGTCTCCTGTCATCCAACCGGGCCCTCTGTTATCCACCCGGGCCCCCTGTGGACTGCAACCGGGCCCCCTGTAATCCACCCGGGCCCCCTGTGATCTATCCGGCCCTCTGTGACTGCAACCGAGCCCCTCTTTGATCCACCCGCACCCTGTGACTGCAACCGGGGCCCTGTGATCCACCCGGGCCCCTGTGACTGCAACCGGGCCCCCTGTCATCCACCCGGGCTCCCTGTGACCGGGCCATCTGTGATCCACCCGGCCCACCTGTGACTGCAACCGGGCCCCCTGTGATACACCCGGGCCCCCTGTGATTACAACCGGACCCCCTGTGATTACAACCGGACCCCCTATCATCCACCCGGACCCCCTGTGACTGTGATCGGGCCATCTGTGATCAACCCGGGCCCCCTTTAATTACAATCGGGTACCCTATGATTCACCTGGGCCCCCTGTGACTGCAACCGGGCCATTTATGATCCACCCGGGCCCCCTGTGACTGAAACCGGGCCCTCTGTCATCCACCCGGGCCCCCTGTGACTTGAAATGGGCTATCTGTGATCCACCTGGGGCCCCTGTGACTGCAACCGGGCCCCCTATGATCCACCAAGGCCCCCTGTGACTGCAACCGGGCCCCATGTGATCCACCCGGGCCCCTTGTAATTACAACCGGGCCCCCTATGATCCAACCGGGCCCCCTGTGACTGCAACCGGGCCCCCTGTGATACACCCGGGCCCCCTGTGACTGCAACTGGGCCATCTGTGATCCACCCGGGGCCCCTGTGACTGCAACCAGGCACTCTGTGACTGCAACCGGACCCCTTTGATCCACCCGGGCCCCCTGTGACTGCAATCGAGCCCCCTGTAATCCACCTGGGGCCCCTGTAATCCACCTGGGCCCCCTGTGATCCACCCGGGGCCCCTGTGACTGCAACCAGGCACTCTGTGACTGCAGCCGGGCCCCCTTTGATCCACCCGGGCCCCCTGTGACTGCAATCGGGCCCCCTGTAATCCACCTGGGGCCCCCTGTGATCCACCCGGGGCCCCATGTGATCCATCCTGGGCCGCTGTGATCCACACGGGCCCTCTTTGACTGCAACCAGGCCCCTGAGATCCACCCGGGCCCCTGTGACTGCAAACGGATTCCCTGTGGTTCAACCGGGCCACCTGTGACTGAAACCGGGCCCCCTGTCATCCACCCGCAACCGGGCCCCCTGTGACTGCAACTGGGCCATCTGTGATCCACCCGGGGCCCCTGTGACTGCAACCGGGCCCCTATGATTCACTCAGGCCCCCTGTGACTGCGATCGGGCCCCCTGTGATCCACCCGGGCCCCCTGTGACTGCAACCGGACCCCCCTGTGATTACAACCAGGCTAGTTAAGATCCACCCGGGCCATCTGTGATCCACCCGGGTCCCCTGTGACTGCAACCGGGCCCTCTGTGAGCCATCCGGCCCCCTGTGACTGCAACCGGGCCCCCTGTAATCCACCCGGCCCCCTGTGACTGCAATCGGGCCCTCTGTGATACACCCGGGCCCCCTGGGACTGCAACCGGGCCATCTGTGATCCACTCAGGGCCCCTGTGACTGCAGCCATGCACTATGTGACTGCAACCGGACCCCCTGTGACTGCAACCGGGCCCCCTTTGATCCACCCGGGCCCCCTGTGACTGCAATCGGGCCCCCTGTAATCCCCCTGGGGCCCCCTGTGATCCACGCGGGGCCCCATGTGATCCATCCTGGGCCCCTTGTGATCCACACGGGCCCTCTTTGACTGCAACCGGGCCCCCGAGATCCACCCGGGCCCCCTGTGACTGCAAACGGATTCCCTGTGGTCCAACCGGGCCACCTGTGACTGCAATCGGGCCCCTGGAATCCACCCGGCCCCCTGTTATCCACCCGGGCACCTGTGACTGCAAACCGGGCCCCCTGTGACTGCAAGCGTGCCATCTATGATCCACCCGGGCCCCTGTGACTGAAACCGGGCCCCCTGTAATCCACTCGGGCCCCCTGTGACTGCAACCGGGCCCCATGTGATCCACCCGGGCCCCCTGTAATTACAACCGGGCCCCCTATGATCCACCCGACCCCCTGTTATCCACCCGGGCCCCTGTGACTGCAACCGGGCCTCTGTGATCCGCCCGAGCCCCTGTCACCGCAACCGGGCGCCTGTGATCCACCCGGGCCCCCTGTGACTGCAACCGGGACCTGTGACTGCAAACGGGCTCCCTGTGGTCCAGGAGGCGCGGGTCCTCTAATGTCACGGACGGGCCCTTGCCATGAGTGCGGGGCCCCGTGGTCTATCTGGGCTTGCTGTGGCTGCGGTTGGGCTCCCTGGCATGCTTGCTTTGGGGCGGTCCCCTTTAGGGCCACCCATAATCGCTGTGTCTGCAAACGGGCCCCTAACGATAGTCTCAGACCCATTTTGACTGCATCCGGGGCCCTATTTCTGGCAGTCTCGGGACGTTTTTGGCTCCTCTGTGACTGCAACCGGGCTCCTTGTATTCTGCCTTGGCCACTTTTAGTCTGCCCGGGGCCTTTGTAGGTGGTCTGGGCTTTTTGTAGTGTGCCTGGGTCCTGTGTGGTCCGCCCGGGCCCCTGTGGTCTGCCTGCGCCCCTTGTGGGCGGTCTGGGCTCCTTTTTAGTCTGCCCGGTCCTTCTGTGGTCTGCTCGGACCCCCTGTGGTCTACCCAGCCCCCTGCGGTCTGCCCGGCCCCTTGAAATTTGCCCGGGCTCCTATGGTTTGTCCGTGTCCCTGTGGTCTGCAAGGAACCACAGCACTAGCGGATCCAGGGGGGGGGGTAATGGTAAAATCGGGGATTTGATGCCCTCCCCAAATCCGCCGATTTTACTGATTTTTACGGATTTTCTTCAAACAAAAACCTTATGTTTTTTCACGATTGGGGGGCCCCGTTGCCCCCTCCCCCACCATCGGCCTGAATCCGCCCCTGATTCCACTCCTCCCACTTCGCTGCATTCGGGAACCCGTGCTATAATTTCAGGCTCCCTCTGGGCTACCCAGGCCTCCTCTGGCTCTAGCCGGGCTCCTTGCCTTGCTTATGACCCCCCGTAGTTCACCACCCCCGCCCCCCACCGTACGCAGCCGGGCCCCTTCCGATAAGTACTGGTTTAATAAATTGACATGTTTGTTATTTTGGCATCTCTCCGCCGGCACTACTTTTTTTCATTGATATATTTCTAGGCATTTTTGTCAGAAATGTGCATAAAGTTTTCCATTTTTGTTTGTTCTAGTGGAATTTTAAATACAGACAAATTTAAGTCTCTTAAATTTGTCTGTCAAAAGTGTATCATATCTTGTCGTCAAATCTGGGTCAAATAATGTGCGTCCGCCGGCGAATGGTGGCCTCATAATTTCCCGGACTTGTCAGCGTAGCGCGAAGGAAGCTAAGGCATGCTCCTGGCTCTCTTGTCGCATTCGCCGAGGCGAATGATTTGCACAAAGTTTGCCTTGAACAGTAAAATTGGCATGCTTATGATTCAATCGGCTTGTGTCTACTCTGGAAAAGTTTCGTTAGGCTCTGATTTGGATTTTACGTTTGGGCTTTTCGTGTCAATCCAAATCGTGCTCCGATGCGCAGTGTTGAATGGCAAGTGAAGTGATTGTTTGCTATTAGCTCCTGTCGGGCTAAATCACTAATGAGTGATGATCCCCTGTCCGGCTCCCCTGATGGCTAAATACCAAGACCTGGAGAATATTTTGCCCCCTATGGCCGCCAGTGACGTATCTAGAATTTGGGTAAGGGGAAGGGGAAGGGCAAAGCCTCAGGGGACAGGGTGACACGTAGCCACCCGAAGGGCGCACTTTTCACCCAAAGGGCGACCAATCGTCGCATCCCGGGGAGGGGAGGGTTTGGGGGCGGCATTTTGTCCTCAGAGGCTCTTGGGTTTAAGGGGTGGCTGCCCCATTCGCCCCCCCTGGTGGCCACCCCATTCGCCCCGCCCCCTGGTGGCTGCAGCCGGGTCCCTACTCCCAGTAGTTAATACCCTGTGGATGCAGACGGGCCTGCCATGGATGCAGTTCGTGTAACTGCAACCAGCCTCTGCCATGCTTGCCATGCGGGCCCCTGTGGTATCCTGGGCCCCTGTGGTCTGCCCGGGCCACAGTGTGCGAAGTATGGCATTTTCGACGAGATCTCGTCGGTGCGAGTGCCCTTGGAGACAGGAGCGAGTGGTGCGAATTTTATCAGCCTGGTGCGAATTTGCAAGACTGGTGCGAGGAAGTTGACACTGAAAAAAATGACTGAATAGTTAGGAAGACACAGGAGGAGGCCTTATAAAAAGTCCTTAACTAACTAATAAGAGAGGTAGTATTGCATCGTGTGGGTAGGAATGTGTGCGTTTTCTCTCCCTGGTATATGGCAGATTGGTGCGAATTTTTTTAGGCTGGTGGTGCGACTCGTCTGGCCTGCTGCCATACTTTGCAGACTGGCCGGGTCCCATTTGGTCTGCACGGACTCCTTGTCTGCTAGTGCCCATTTTGTTCTGATCGAGCCCCTTGTGGTCTGCCCGGGCCTCCTGTGGTTTTCCCGGAACCCTTTTGGTCTGTCCGGGCCTCTGTGTGGCCTCTGCGGACCCCCTTTTGTCCGTTCGGGCCCCTTTTGTCTGCGCGGGCCCTCTGTGGTTTGCCCGGGCCCCTCCCAGTCTGCAAAGTATGGCACTTTTGGCGAGATCTTGTGGTGCGGACACCCTTCAGGTGGTTCGAACTTTGGAGCAAACAAATGCCCACTTTTGCTGTATGGTGCGAGGGAGCTCAAATCAAACGCCCACAGAGGACTGAGAAGGGAGAAACTGGTAAAAACATCGAAATTTCCGGGTCAGTGAAATTTCTCACCAATGCTTGGTGTGAATTTTAGGCTGCTGGTGGTGCGAAAAATCTACAAGGCTGGTGCGGACTCGTCGGGTCTGCTGCCATACTTTCCAGACTGGGGCCCCTCTGTGGTTAGCCCGGCCCCTGTGTTCTGCTCGGGTCCCTGTGGTCTGCCCGGGTCCTTTCATCTGTCCAGGCCCCGTGTGGTCTGCCCGGGCCCGCTGCCCGGCCAGCAATTCCGACCGGGCCCAGAGCGGGCTGGGCCGGGCCCTGCCCGAGCCCTAAGACTCATAGCTGAGCCACATAGACTCGGGCTGAGCCCGACATTAGGTCGGGGGATGACAACTTGCCCGAGCGGTAGAGCCCGGTCTTGCTTGACCATGGGCTCTGCCCAGGCGCAGCGGAGCCGGACCTGAGCTGAGCCCATGTACGCGGGCTCTGCCCAGTCAAAGCCCAGCATATATCTGGCAGAGTCCAGCCAAATTGCTGGCTGTGTATGGTCTGCTCGGGCCCCTTGTGGGCATACCGGCGTCCTATGGTTTTCTGGGTTCCTGTGGTCTGCCCGGCCCCTTTGGTGTACTCAGGGGGCGCGGTAGTGGAGTGGTCAGCGTAGCTGGCTTCCATTCAGCCGACCCGGGTTCAAGGCCCGGCGGCTTCCCTGAACAAGGAGCAAGCTGGCTCCCGAGAAACCCTTCCAACAGGGAAATAGTTGGCGACGCCATATGACCCTGGCAGTTGGTGCGTCGATAAGCCCCAAAAATTACTTTGGTGTACTCAGGCCCTCTGTGGTCTGTCTGGGCCCCTTGTGGTCTAAGAATATAGTGCAGAAACTGAAGCTGTTGTGTTAGTCGCGTATTTGCAGGAGTTCCTTATTTGTTAGCAGTTTCGTGCCCCAGATGGTGTATCCGTGCTCCCTGTTGCCGAAACCGGCCCCCTGCCATGCTTGCGGGCCCCCTGTGGTTTTCCCGGGCAACGTGCGGCCGGTCCCATGCCTCCTGGAACATTCGGGGAAAAATGATGGGGCGTGAGAAATGTCAGGCCCCCATTCCTTTTGTACTGATCCTATATGAGGATTGTAAAGGGAAATAGGCAGTACCACCTATTCATAGTACCCCTTGACCAGTACCCAGTGTTTTAAAATGTCATGAACTGGCAAGGTGAATGGATCAGAAAAAGGTGTCTTGATCATGTAAAATAAATATCAGTAGGTTCGATTTCCCCGCTGATAAAGGAATTTCGTACTTCGATCTCTACCTTTCATTTGTATCAAATTATTCGCGTTAATGCGATTTTGTTCCAGGTGTGAATGTTAAAATGGTTGGACAGTATAAACATAAGTCGGGTGCACAAAAGCGTAAAACAAAGAACATTCAATACCGAGGGGCTGCTCTGGCAAAACTACCCAAACTTTGTTCTTTTTTCAGGTAACCTATGAATCTAGAATCGTCTTGCTTATTTTGCAAACTGTTACAAAATGACCCCGATCATATTTGCATTTAATCTCTAGCAACGTACGCGTCCACTTAAAGTAGTTCATATCACTACTATTTTTGGTACTTTGCAAGCTACGTTCATTTATCGACCGCAAAAATTAAAACCCCAATTTAAAACTAAAAGTGCAATGTGTATAGTTTCCAGCAAAATGGTAAAGTAAGGTTGTAATTCCAATCCTTCTTTTCCTGATCATTGCCTTCCTCGGCCAGGCCACCAGCTGGATCCCGTTTGCTAAAAGACCCTCCAGCATCCATCCCTCCTGCGTCGTCCGGGGCTGATCCCGTTGTACCTCCGGAGGAGAGCATCCGCGTGGACGACGAAGACGGTAAGTAGACACCTACTTGTCCAATATCCTTACATAGTTTGGCAGCTCGTTCAAAAGTTTGGGTCTTCTGTCTACTTTTTAGGCTAAATAGTGCAAATCAGGAACAGTGACGAATAGCGCGCTAAAAATTGTTATTTAACCTTTGCAGTCAGTTTTCGACAACAAACGGTCGAAAATACGTTTTTTCGGTCACATTTTCATTAAAAAATACGGGCCCCCCATCATGTACGGGCCCCATCATGTACGGGCCCCCTTTCGAGCCGGGTGCCCCCCAATCGAAAACATAAAGTTGCGCCCCTGCTAGTGCTTTCCATCGTTCGATACTGCCTCTGTGTTTACGGCTCTTGCAGCAACAGTCAGGTGCACAAAATTCAAAAAATAATCAATTTCTGTGCCAGAGTCGTCAGCGGGCGCCGAAAGCGAGACCACATTTCCGACGTTGTTGAACGACTCAAGTGGCTGGACGCCAAACACCTCATCCAGTATCACACTGCATGTTCAGTACACAAAATCATATACACTCGCACACCACCACAAATAGTACACACAATAGGTCCCCCACGCAGCACAATACACAGCCACGCAACGCGCCGGTCAGCGGAGCTGTCCCTGCCGCGAATCCGCACGGAGGCAGGCCGACGTCGGCTTGCGTACCGGGGGCAGCTCTGCTGAACGAGCTGGACATCGGAGGGGACATGCCGTTCAAACCCACTTTGAGGGCCCTGCTAATAGAGAGGCAGTGGGGAGGCTTTCGTCAGCGCTAGTTTTATGTATGTTGCGCGCGGTTCGTGTGCCTGTGTGTGATCTGATCTTATTTTTATGGTATGCTTTTATCCTTAACTTTTATCGTTAGTTTTACCTACCATGTCTTACCATATGACGTGGAAACGTGAAAAACCACCTACTTGTTTTACCAATGTGTGGACGTTTCCAAATACATTCTGACTTCTGACTTCTGACTTTTTATAATGCCCCCTCCTATGTCTTTATAGTCATTTAGCCATTATTTGTTTGGTTTTCAGTGTCACCTTCCTCGCACCAATCTCACAAATCCACACCAGGTTGATAAAATTCACACTACTCGCTCCTGTCTCCAAGAGCACTCGCACAGACGAGATCTCGTAAAAAATGCCACACTTTGCACTCTGGAATGTGCCAGATTTACTGCAAGCTAAGCTCATTGAAGTTTTGCAAACCAGCAGGTAATGTATGTATAGGGAGAGATGGGTATGGTTTTCTTCCTAGATATTGCAAGCTAGTATAAATTTTAGGTGGCTGGCAGTGCAAATCCTTGCAAGAATTTTAGATGGCTGGTGCACATTGTGTGGCCTGCTGACATACTCTGCTAACTGGTACAGTGTGACAGCTTGCCCTGTATAGCATTCTAAGACCAAAAATCATGTTAGAGATAGCCAGAAATGAGTCAGATGAGAGAACAGGCATTAAAGGTAACTAGCATGCCTCATAAAGTCTTGTATCTTAAATATCATTAAGGGATCTTTGGAAACATTTCTTATTGTAAGAAATGCATAAAGAAAAAGTTAACTCAGGGTATTTATACTACAGGCATGTATAGCCTCTGCAGTCGCAGTGGCCTAAACCTCAAATCATCATTACCATTGCCAGTGCACCACTTATTTAATACTGCCATCATTTGTGACTATAATGGGTATGAATCATTGATAAAGCTTCCTGAATAAATGAACAAAGTATCAAACCTAGTAAATAGACCCATTTCCCTTGAACCAGATACTACTTTTAACTCAAAAAGCCCTAGAAAACACAGCATTGCCATGGCACCTGCATGAAAGTACTGTCACAGGTGCAGCCTGATAAGGCGACGCATTTGCCACCTCTCAGTTGAAGGGCTGTATCTTTGTTAGTAATTCACACTTACACGAGATGATACTTCCAATCAGGGGTGTAATGCTTTCAATGTTAGCTATTTTTGGATGATTTCAATAGACATGAAATATGAATATTGATTTAATAACTGCAAATATCAGATTACCTGTTACCAGAACAATTACTAAATTACCTACTACCTAAACATCTAACACTTACAACGATTCTAACACAGGATCCCAGATTGGGCTGATGGTGGCATTTCCGCGGTCGCGATTTATATCTGCCTCTCGCAGTCTGATTTCGATCGCCTCCCTAACTGACCGGCGGCCAAGCTTTGGTTCCACTGCCAGGATTTTTACATCTCTTGGATTTAAATCTCTCCTACAACTATACACATGACATGATACTGGTGATTTTGAAGACCTACCGTTCCGAATATCTGCTATGTGCTCTTCCACCCTTACCCCCCAGTGGCCTACCCGATTCCCCTACGTACTTTGACCCGCACTCACAATTTATTTCATACACTGCCCCTCTTTTCTCCTCTTTGACTAAAGGATCCTTCACCCTTACCCCCCAGTGGCCTACCCGATTTCCCTACGTATTTTAACCCGCACTCACAATTTATGAAATGAATTGTGAGTGCGGGTCAAAATACGTAGGGGTGGGGGGTAAGGGTGGAAGAGCACATAGGAGATATTCGGAACGGTAGGTTTTCAAAATCACCAGTATCATGTCATGTGTATAGTTGTAGGAGAGATTTAAATCCAAGAGATGTAAAAATCCTGGCAGTGGAACCAAAGCTTGGCCGCCGGTTAGTTAGGGAGGCGATCGAAATCAGACTGCGAGAGGCAGATATAAAAAGCGACCGCGGAAATGCCACCATCAGCCCAATCTGGGATCCTGTATTAGAATCGTTGTAAGTGTTAGATGTTTAGGTAGTAGGTAATTTAGTAATTGTTCTGGTAACAGGTAATCTGATATTTGCAGTTATTAAATCA
The DNA here is from genome assembly GCA_034440635.1 of Lepas anatifera. Taxonomy (NCBI): domain Eukaryota; kingdom Metazoa; phylum Arthropoda; class Thecostraca; family Lepadidae; genus Lepas; species Lepas anatifera. Next base: position 94,781 of record JAOTON010001430.1, on the reverse strand, counting down.
ATATTCATATTTTATGTCTATTGACATCATCCAATAATGGCTAACATTGATAACATGGTTTGAAAAGTTCACAAAATGGGAGGTAGCCCTATTGGGAAGATCGAGTGGTAGCCATTGTGTGTTTCTATTTTTAAGTATGTTTAATCGATGCACAGTATCCTAATATTCGCTGATAAAGAATCGTCAAATAGATTCGAAATATCCGATTAATAACGTTCTTATATAGCTACCAGAAACTAAATCCCGAAAAACCTTAAAGTTGATGTAATATTAGTTCTGGAAAAAAATACGTTAAAGTCCAGTATTTTGCCTCCTCGACAACAACTGTGGCAGGACAATACAAGCCGTACTGTTCTTTCAATAATACTGTTTTCACTATTTCTCCTGCGTTGCCCCCCCCAACGGCACTCGTGCGTCCGCCACTGCCCACCCCCACCTACACATATGAAGCTCGATCGTCGATGACGGGCGCCGCAAAATGTGACACTGCGGTACAGAGGCAGGGGCGTCGCCACGGAATTTTTACCGGTGGGGACGGACCATGACTGAGTACGACCAGAGGCGGGAAGGGGCGCTGGGGCGCAAAATTTGGAGCGAATAGGCTGTCTCTAAAAACGATACTGGCAATACACTTCACCAACAAATTTAGCGAGTTGGGTTGCAACATTCCACGCAATTAACGAAGGAAAACGCAAATAATAAGAGAATCCAGATAAAAACCTAGGACGAGTCACAAAGTTCTTGCGGGACCGTCCCCCTCTGATCCACGAGTAGGGGGACGCGTCTCCTCATCCCCCCCCGCTTTCGACGTCCATGAGTACGTAGGCAGTCCAAATCTTGACGGAGGTTGAGAGGCCATGATCTCCTCAAATGACTATATTCTAGCCGATTTACAAAACACCATGCTTGCGGAAATTTATCGCGGAACACCTTTCTCAAACGTGTTGCTCCTGTGCCTAAAAAATGGCTTTAGATATGGACATAGACAATGGACGGATTCAGAGGGTGAGGGAGCACTTGTTGGCCGATCTATACCAAGCTTCCTGAAATGCCCATCATACCACTATGAAAGGTCAATGGCGCTCCAATGGCGGAATGGCGAATCCAATGGCAGGGAGCCGGCGCGACATAAGAAAATATAAAATTTGGCAGTGCAAAATGACTCCACCGTAAACGTGCAATTATATTGGTAGGCCACTGTTCTACCATGCGTATAACTCAAAGTCACTTTGCCAGCCTAGATGACAGATCTAGAGGAGTTGGTTGCTGAGCAGGGCCAAATGACAAGAACAGTGAAGAGTTCCATTGTAGTTATCAAAAGAAGGTATTCAAAAGTTTTGCGAGCTAAGTCCCGTATGGCACCAATGGGACACATATGGCGTTCTGTGGGACACAGTATTAATAAAAAGACTCATCTAATATAAAAAGGCATGGGATAAATGTTCACCCCGTTAGTACAACTCGTAGCATATTCAATATCTCATTGGTATTTATTTTGAACATTGCTTGCAAACACAGATACAAGAATCCCACATTGATTGACAAATCCAGCTATCAATTGAACTCCGGCTATACGCCATCATATCAGAGGGAGCACTGGTAGCACCAGCGCCTGGATGACGGCTTTGCTGCACGCGAGCTTTGCCGGCGCTGCTGCCCGCCGCCGAAGGGTTTCGCAAGTCCAGGCTACCTGAGCCGCGCGCTGATGCTCGCGACCGAAGAGGTTTCGCATGTCCAGGTTACCTCAGTCGCGCTGGAAAAGAACAATACAACACGATTACAATGGGTACCAAATGGGCGATAATTAATCTTGGTTCGTGCGCCCGAAAACCCAAATAACTAACAACGGGTACTAATGAGGTATCACAAATAATCAAATCATTTTGTTGAATAAGGCTTTTGAAGCCTGTCTAAACAAGTTAATGAAACGGCTATTAGTGCCCCACCAGCTGACGGCACTTGAATTCTTATGAAGCCAGGCATCAAATTCTTACCACCTCCGGCACGGTGCCCCCCACCATTCGCGATCCTGGATCCGCCTATGACGGGAATATCAGTGAAGTGCTGGTCTGCAGAATGTGGCAGGAAACTGCACAATATGCTTGGGGTAGCTCAAATCCTACCCAAATTCCAGGCAGAGGCCAGAATCCTCTTCACATTGAAGCAGAAATTTTCTTTTTCGTCCATTTTACCTGTTTTACTATCTTATTGACACCTTTATGACTTTTAACAAGGGTCAGCACTGTCCAAGCTGTCACACTCAGCTCCAATATTGTTGTGCCTACCACAAAGAATGACAAAAGTTGCCCCAAACCAGTAATTCTGCCCAAAGGCTGCACCAATGAGATCTTGTGTAAATCTGCCAAATTCTATATGCTGAATCAAGAGGCAGTCAGTCAGTATTGATAAGAGGACACAATGCAGTAAGGAAGCCAGTCGGCAAAGTATGGCAGCATGCCAAAGAAGTTGCACCAGCTATAGAGAATATTGTACCACCTCTCACCTAAAATTTAAACCAAAATGGGCATAAAAACACACTGACCTCTACTTATTGCCAAACAATGTATTTGGCTGGTACTCCAACCACACAACTGGTACTATATCCCCAGCTGCCCTAGGGCATGAATGCCCTGAATTCTTGTTCAACTTAAAATAACAATATGGTATTTTATATTCTTTTCGTCCACTTTTTCTACACTGCAACTTCTATGTGGCTTCGGTATTAACAACCGCCACTCTCATTTATACGCTCTCAGTATTGGTAAATGCTGGTCACCATTTCATTTGCTCCAAAATTTGCTTTGCTTGGACCAGTCTTGGGGTACAATTTACACCAAAAACTGGTCAGAATTATCATACTTTGCAGACTGGCGAGGAAAGCCACCCGACTTCCACTGCCCCATAGTCAAATTTGACAAGTGTAAAATCATTTTGGGGCACATTTCTTACCTAGTTGGCTGGCTCCTTTGGGACTCTGAAGAATAGCAAACCACGATCCTTTTCCTTGGTCTTAGTACATCCAGGCATTGAGCATGAGCACACGTCTGTGCCTGATATGATCCATAGGCACCGGTGATCACAGCGCTTAGTATCACACCACAGAAGTTGGCACTATAGGTAGGTAATTTAAAAATTTAACAGTTTTCCGTCCATACACAAATTCACATACACAAACAGACAATCAATCCCAACGTCTCAAAGTTATTATCTCAAAATAAAACACACTGGTAGATATGAGAAGAACGGTATATGAACCAAGGCCTTTAAATGATATGAACGTAGTTTGTAAATTGTCTTTTTCACGCCAAGTTGTACGCCAAAAAGTCCCTATCTCTTCAACACACCGCCAGCTCCATAGACAATACACACCGCCAGCTCGGGACCTGGCGGCAATCAGTTGACAATAAAACTTACTGAAACTCTTTTTGTGTCTACAAAATAAGATAAATAAATATAATAAAATATCATATTTATCTGTAACTGTCTCAGTAGGTATATGTATTGATAGAAACTTTCTGGCTCAGCAGCCACCCTATGCTTTTCCAGCAGTCAGCTATCCTGTGCCAGCTGTAAAAATTGCTGTCATTGGCCATGGCTGAGCGGCCCGCTCCGTTTTACCTTTACTCTATTGCCTTGGGTAGACCCAAGATTTATTACCCCGCGTTAACGCGCGATTTATTACCAGCGTTAACCCATACAGAACCTTCCACCTGGACCAAGAAGAGATCTCCAGACTTGGTCGTAAGCAGCCATTAGCTATGTTGTTTTCTTCATCGAGGGTGTAAACGTATGGATGGTTTCTGTTAACGTTATGATGCTTTCTGTTAACGTATGGATGGTTTGGTTTCCAGCTCTTCACCAATTCCGAGGTATTTTCCCTCAGTGTTATGTCTGCTCCAAGGCGCAGACCACAACTGTGTGCAGGAAAAATGAGCTAGACTGATGAAAACCAATGGGGCTCGTCCGGTATTTGAACCCGGGACCTCTCGCACCCAAATCGCGAATCATACCCCTAGACCAACGAGCCACTATTTGCTTCCTAGCACCTGCTTAGCTATTACAGTAGCGGCCAACTTTAGCTATTGAAATACTCTCCGAATCCCACTTTCACTTCAGAAATATTTATCCTACCCGACCCAAGTGACCGTTTCTGTGGCTCGTTGGGCTAGGGGTATGATTCGCGCTGCGGGTATGTGAGCTCCAGGGTTCAAATCCCGGGTGCGCGAAACGTTTTCTTCCTACCCCGAGTGTTCAAGTGTTGAATTCAGCATGCAGGACGAGCCCAAAGTTTTCTTTCTACCCCGAGTGTTTTGGTGCTGAATTCAGCATGTCCTCAACAGTACCGACTCCCCCTGAACAAGTGTCAGCGACATCCCATCTAAAAACCTTGATCAGCTCTAGAAGCTGTGTTGCTTTACGTCAGTTGAGCCTTTGCGAGTTTGCACACAGGGGACGTAGTTGGAACATCGAAGCATATTGGTTGGTGATATCCGCTCTGAGTGATGCTAAAAGATATGTAACATGGCACAAACATGCATGCCATGATACGTATTTGTGGCTTTTATGACGGGGATACTGATTTTTCCGCCATGGTCCTGGTAGAGCCCATATTTGAGAACCCTTTCATGTCCATGGAACATTTATTTCAATCTCTTGCAGTCATTGCTCCCGTCCTCGCTGCACTCTGTAATGATTTGTAACGATTTGCCCGCGGGAGGGCCTAAGTGCGTAACAGGGGGGGTGAATACACGAACCCCTTAAGTGGGGACAAACCGGAAAAAAATAGGACATGAGCGCACATAAGATAGACATTTTTGTGGTGCATTCTCGGATAAGAAATGGATACTAGTAGCATAGTACGATCAAAGACTAGGCAGCCAACATATTGATAGCTCGGCAATGCAGTTTTTAGACGTGAACCGGCTTGTAGAAGGCCATTTCTGACATGAAACGAGAAAAACCAGCTGATATTTTAGCGGGGCAAACTTTCACTTCTGGAGAAATCAATGTCGAATGCAGGGACCTCCAGGAATGTTTCCCGCTAATCTGAAATATCATTTTGCTGCCAGTCAAGGCATTCAATATTCAGGAAATACATTCAGAAGCATGATAGTGCAGGTGATGCATGTTTCTGATGTCACATTTCGTTTTGCAGGTGCTGTGCATGGAAAACCCCCAGGCCTGAGGTCAGTTAAGACCTTTATATCAGCAAGCTTGGTAGGCGTAACACCAGTATCTTTTGTGCGAAGAAGGTGGCGGTGCTGCGGCGAAAGGAAATGACTACGCACTCCGAGGAAGCAGAAGTACGGGATATCATCGACGCTTCGAACGAGGCTGAGAAACAGCAACAAATCCGCATTCTGCGCCATCGGGGCAACTCCGAGCACAATCAGCTGGTGGTAAAACGTGGATCTGGGGAGCTTATATTGGGGCGGAGCTCTCATGTCGGTGAAGTCCTCATGGCTTCAGACTTAACTCCATGCCCCTCTTGTTTGATGTTTGTCTTGCGGGTAGACCTAAAGCAACACGGATCGTGAATGTCCATGCCATGGGAAGAACCTGAAAAGTTGAATAGGCGCCTTGCCTACGTGAGCGCCTTGCTCATTGGCCAGGGCCGGAATTCGTCTCCGGAGTTTGAGTCAGGAGTCTTGGCTTGCATGAATGACGATCCCTTAGAGGCGATCGTAGCCACAGAGCCACTGCTGATGAAGTTTGCGACTTTGCTACACCAGAAACTAGAAAACCGAGGGCTTTATAATATCAGCCAAAGGCTAAGAACCATCGCTCTCCTGATTCAAGAGACCAATCTGTCCCTGCATATCATGACCGTGCCGGAGAAGATAGACTATGCCATCGAGTGCACTAAAACCGTTGCTGGCCTGAATCTCAGCATAGTGAAGTAGCACACGGAGTTACTCGAGTATAACAATTTGGCAGAAGCCATGAAGCTTGGGGGAGAGTTACGACAGCTAGCGAACCTAAAAAGAGGCCTAGCACTCGAGAACCGGGACACCGAAGATGTCAAGCATGCGTCTGATTTTCTCGCTCTGGTTTATTTTATACTGGAACTAAAGGATATCACATGAAGCACTCAAATCTCGCGATGCGAAAAAGTACGACATAGTGGAGATCAGTCCTTTGACTGAGGACCTAAGGCGTTCATAGCAAAGGCAAAAGAAGCGCTTCTGAATATGACATAAACGGGAAGGAGCCAAAGAGGGATAGGTAACGCTGTGTAGGATGACCCTGGCGCGTCTTCTCGAGTATAATAAGAGGCCGACGGAAGTATCCAGAGTCCTATCTTCGTGGCAAAAGAGGAAGTAATACAGAGATGAGACGATAGAGGAAATAAAAGAAGCTATGACGGCGGTTGAGCGCCATCTCTACCAGAATATGAATGTCGTAATGACAAAGGGCAAGTGCAGAAACAAAGTGCTGGTCTTAATCCCGGAAGAGACCCACCCAGCGCTTGACAGTATCGTCGCGGAACGGAATAAGTACATCCCTCAATGAAACAAGTTACTTCTCGCCTCGCCAGGGGCGGCGTGTGGTCAATTTAAAGGTGGGGGCGTGCTGAAGGCAGTCACAAGCGAAATGCAACTGAAGATGCCGGAAGATTTCACGGCCACGCGGCTCAGGAAGTATTGCGGGACCACCTCGCAGATTTTGGACCTGAACGACATTGACTTTGGACTTTGACTCGTCATATGGGCCGTGACGCTAGGGTGCATTGAAATTACTACTGAATTCCTGACACGATTCTCGAACTTATTAACACGCGCATTGACGGGGGTCTGAGCCACCTTCGCATTGACGGGGGCGGGTACCCGCCCCCCTAAGATCTCGAGAACCACGGTAGGTAGCGAAAAACGGTAAACGGCGTTGGGCTGCCCATCCACTTCTCCATCGAAAACATTTGGACCATTTTTTTGTCAGGTCACATTTAAGGTCACGAGAGGTCAAAACATGCCCGTCATAGGGATAACATGTAAATTCAGTTTTTCGGCCATTACATCTGAACAAGTAAAGATAGAGCAAAACGACTTAAACTATATGAATCCTCTTAGCAAGCCGAATCGAATGATATATAATTTGACCTTGCTAGGTCAAATCAAGGATTTGACCTGACCTGAGGTAAGTTCAGGGTCAAATTATATAAAAAGGCATATCATTAGAACCGCAAAGCCCAGGCGAGTCTAAGGCAGCTAAAATAAATGCTCTATCACCATCCGTTACTGAGTTATTCCGTAAAAAACATTTTTCCCATGTATTTCCAATGGAGAGGTCATGCCTCGTACCCGACCTTAGGTCATCGATATCAAAAATACCGGAACATATTTTAGAGAACTCGGTGGGGCCATTATGTGATATGAGTTTCAATCGGATAAGTTCACCCTGCTCCGACTTATGCTATCTTAAACTTTTTTTGAGGTCGGGTCACTTGACCTGTACTGGTGACCTGCCCTGAGATGACCTAACCTTAAAATTTTCACAGAAGTTGTAAAAATGATGAGGGAAAAGGTATACCAGGTACGGCGGCGCTACACGCCGCCGTTTTTCTACTGTCTCCGAAAAACCCGAGAGGGGGCGGGTACCTGCCCCCCGTCAATGCGCGTGTTAAGGCAGCGGTACTTATGACTACTGTGGACGAGGGAAAGGTGACAGCACATGCCGGGCAGGACCTGAATACCATCCTAGAGGCATGGGGTCGGGGCGAGGAGGATATCGATGAATGCCATCAGCCCCAACCCGAGGCACAAACTTTATCTAGGAAGCACGTCCGATTCTCCGCGGAGCAGACGGATAGCCTGTCAGGCTAACTTCGAGCTCGCGGGGAGTTAGTCCACCCCACTCCCCCAGGAGAGCGATTGGAGAGATGGCTTATACTACATCTTGGAGAGATAGCTTATAGTATGTCAGTCGAGCACCCAAATCGCACGTCTCACCCCCCCCACCCCCCAGGAGGAGAGGCAGACATGGGTTTGCCCCCCCGAAACTCGGGTCTGTGTCCGCCCCTGTGCTCGTTCACTTTTTCAATGAAAGTACCAAGTCCAAGTGCTGCATCAGCTATAAGCAGGTCTACCCGCGCTTCTACACTTATTCGCACCTCCAATGTTTACAGCATCCAGTTCGGAACTCAACTGACGACAAAATAACATGCAACAATAACACAGTAAAACTCTGTTCCCTGATGTTATTTGGAGCGACCTTTGCAAACGAGGAAGGGTTAATTTGTGTATCTCGGGTGTCCACCCATCGTGAGGTCGGACAGTGACCTGTGCAAATGCTAGCTGCAATTCTACGAATGGTTACTGGGCATGCTAGTGTTCTGAGACATCAATTAAACGCTTGGTTTCCCCATCCTGTAACCATTGCACATTTTCACAATTTATTGAGTGAAGACGTCAACGACAATAGGTCAAAAGTCCAGTCGACAAGCAATGTCAACAAGTGCTCATTCAACTCATTGTAACCAAAGCACAGCACTTTCACCGTGCCTCGGCCCACCTCCCTCCAAGCATCCAGGCATATCTCGCCGACGGCCGCCGCCCCCGACCGACAGCGCGCGCGACATGCCCTTGTATAATATGTCGCCACCACCACTGCCGCAGCGTGACGTAGCTGAAACTTGCAGGGCAGGTAGACTATACATCGTGTCGTAGTTTAAAAGTGCTCTCAGGGTTGGGCAAGCCACGCAATTTTTTTATGGTTATCGATAATTGATAAGATCTCAAAATGCATGTGAAAAATACATGGTGCATATTTTGCTCTAAAAATTTTGTTTTATCGATCGCTGGAGAAAACTGTTTGTAAACTCGCATTCTTCATGCTTTCTAATGGCTTTCTAAAGCTTTCTTATGGTTTGTCCCATCTTGTACGTTTTCTAAGCCTACAAAAAAACACCGAAAATAAGCTTGCTCTTGGCCTTTGTCGTGTTGTGTGGAGAGAGATTCAAAGGCAGCAGTTTGATGCCTTGTCGAGTCGAATTCAAAGGCCTGACATTTTTGTTCGACATTTTCTGACACTGATCATTTTACTACTAGTTAAAAACATCAAAAGTAGTTAAAAAAATAGAAATTGGAATAATGTCCCCATTTTGGCCTCCCTTAGACACTGTGCAGTGGGGAGAGTTTGGTCAGCGCTATATTTCATTATGTCGTTGTGCGCGGTTTGTGTGTGTGGGTTCGGGCGTTGATGTGTGTGTGTGGGATCCTATCTAACTTACGGTATGCCTTTATCCCTATTTTGTCGTTAGTTTCACCTACCCTGTTTTAGCATATGCCGTGGAAACGTGACAACCATCTACTTGTTTTATCAATGTTTTTGGACGCTCCTGAATACGTTCTGGCTTCTGGGGCATTCCAGGACAAAACGACCAAAAATATTTCAATTTGACGCCACCATGTCTAGAAAAAATCTGAAACTTTGTCTCCGGGGTAGTTTTGGGCTAGGAACACGCCTGGAAGAATCTTAGCCACCTCTGACCAACGGTGACCGAGATATAGCCCGAGGCATTTTCATCAGCTCACCTTGTAGACTCATCTTTGATGCTTCATAACTCCAAAATTCATTACCCGATTAACAAGTTTTGTATATCATTGAACTCGTCTTGACCTTTACATTATTTTGAAAAAGAAAATTTCAAAAATTTTTAAAAATTTTAACTTTAATTTGTTTGACCTTTTCTTTTTGACCTAGCTTGACCTTTTCGCAGTTGAAATTTCCCTTTAAGACACCTAAAAAATTTTGCTTCATAAAATATATTTCGATAAAAAATGATAAAAAATGCGTTCTTGCTATAAATTCCAAATTTTTAACATCTAAGGTAGGTATGCAGACGGTTTTTGACTACTGCTGTAGTACAGCCTTACGTTGAACACCGCACACAAAACGATTGTTTTTGTAATCGGTTGCTTGCAAGCATATTGCATTGTCCTTCACTACGTATCACTACGTGAAAATAAATAGCAAAATGTATCATGTGTTTAGCCCCAGGCCGGTTGGACTACATTGCAACAATAAGTAGTATTTGAAATGAAAAAGAGAACATTCAAAGGATGCTTTGCCACTTTTACCACTGTTACCACGGTTCATTGGACGTGGTCGGGCACCCACAAATAGATATAATTCCACACTCCTGGTGCCTTGTATAATCATTGAAGAATAAGGGAATACATTGAGATGACTTCAACACTGACACAGACTTTTTCCTGTACAGACGCATTCATTCACCTGCAATGATGGCCGTCAGATTACTCATTACTTAAGCCAAATAATCTATACCAGTATGTTTAATATTACCTTTGCATTGAACATTCACCATGAATAAATTTTCAACCATTCACGCAGCACCCATAAAAGAAAGTCTATTTGAACAGCACGACACTGTTTGGTTCAAACATAGGTGTACGAAACCCGAACCTCTCTTCCTTCGTTTGTAGAGATTTCATGAACAGTCTTATTTACCTCTAGAATTCTTTGAAACTTGTATTCATTTTTCCATAATCACATCGGCAAACAGACTTTGGAGCTGTCTGGCAGCATTGGCTATGCTTGATTGTGGAATTTACAAGAACTTAATCGTGCTTAACAATTTATGCGTAAGAAAAGCATGCGTACCTTTGGCGTCACGTATTTGGTCTTTCACTGGACTTCTTAAACCATCGTGATAGGTTGCCGGTTTCGTAGTGCTCTCGATATAGTCGCAGGCGCCCTTGCTGTGAGACGTAGTGAAAAAACACTTCATCTCTATAATTGAATTTTGCTTCGATATAACTTTTGCACTGGAATTAAACCTTTGCATTGCTTTGAAATCATGTGCATGGCAGCACCATTTGATGAAGTTAAATATATTTTTGCATTGTGCAGTACAGCTCTCCGTCAGGAGATGTACATTCTTCTGTTATTTCTCTCGCTTTCATGCTCCATGCATAAGTTCTGAAAAAAAACACGAGCCATCGCAGTGTTGTATTTGGAGGCATGTTATATCACACAGGCTCCGTGGTTAATTGTGGATTATCTCTGCTCTTCAGTAAACCATGTAAAATGAACAGTGCACTGGGAGCGACGCCGCTAAATAGCCAGTTTTAATCACTACCGACAATGTTACATACAAGCGTTTGGTCGGGTCACCTTTCAGGTTGCTCGAGGTCAAAGTATTCCTTACAGGAACTAAGTGGAAACCAAAATTTTGTGGCATAATAGCTGACAGAGGAGAGCCGTAGCAAAACTGTTAAGCACCATTGGAATGCTCTTGTCGAGCCCGATCGGAATATACACATATATATATATATATTTATATATATATATATCTTATAATATTGTCTAGTCAAATTTCAAAGTAAACCTGCTTTGACCTAGAGCCGGGCTTGGTTAGGTCTGTATAGTAAAAATAATATTAATCAAACTGCAGTGGCAAGTTAGACAAGGCAACGTAAAAATAAAACACCCATCGCAATCCTCGAGAATTCTCAATTCTTGCAAGTTATCAAAATTTACCAATTGCACCATGCATTTCTAATGGAAAGATCGTGACCCTGACCTTGTCCCAGGCTATCGATATTGAAATCCTGCAAGGCAAAAGTATCTTGCTCGGTGACCTTTCTATGTGATGTGAATCTAAGCACGATAGGTTAAATTTGATCTTGCTGATGCACCTCCAAAGTTTTTTTTCGAGACTAAGTCTCTTGACCTGGGTTGGCAGTCTGACTTGGTATGACCCAGACATACAATTTTTCCAAAAGCTGTAACAATTTCGAGTTAGAGCTAGATGAAGTACGGTGGCGCTGTACGAAGGTGTTTTTTTTTACTATCTGTAGAAAACTGAGGAGGCCGGTTGCCCGCCCCCTCGTGTGGGCGCGTGTTCATTTTCATAAATTCTGACATTTGCACGATGAAAATTTCGTCAAAACAATGCAATATGATTGCAAGCATGTAGTATCCGCGGCAGCGAGTGTTCGTTGAAGTTCGTTCGTTCGTCTCGGTTCGTCTCGGGAGGTAAACACGTGTCTCTGATCGTACCGGAAGAATGCCTTATTTTTCCAAAGATGGCGGACAACAACTCCTCTTTGCCCATCACTATTATAGAGCAGACAGGTACTTGATACACTACATGCCCCCCACCGTTTAAAGCAAACCCCCCACAAGGGCAAGGCACAATAGGCAAAAGGCGATTGGGAACGAGATTAAGTCGACAGAACGCGGACACTCCAAAGGCACACGCTCACAGGTCCAACCTGTCTGGAGCGAAGCGACGGCGGCCACGCGATGATGCAGGTAGCTCGCGGTCACTCCGCGATGTCGGCGCCTCGCGGCCACTAGGGGTCGCTAGCGGCGTTCCATGGAAGCCAGGCTGTGGCTGATCAGATGTCGGCTGCGGCTGCTGCTTCTCGTGGTCTAGCGATGAGCGGTGCAGGGACGGCGAGGCACGCCGCGGTCCTGCTGGGCCGTGGCTGGTCCTCGGGGAGGCTCCAGTCTGCTGAGGACTGGCAGCTGACTGAGCTGGTGTCGACCCACGCTGAGGTGAGCCGAATGGCTGGTGCTGCGGCGGCGCTGTCACCCGTGCTGTCACTGGCAGTGACGGCAGGCAGGTTGGTGCAGCTCCCACAGAGTCGGACTCGACCGCCGACGGCGACGTCTGAGCCGCGGCCTGCGGCGCGGCAGTGGCCGACGGTTGGACGCGCGCGAGGTGCGCTACGTTCCAGCGGGTTCCATCCGCCAGTACGTGGCCGGACCGACCTGCTGCTCCACGCGGACTGGCTCCGAGAAGCGTGACTGGTGCTTTGGGACGTGACCCGGTCTTCGGACCCGTACCAGGTCGCCGGGTCGGATCCGTGGTTGACGGACGTGCTGGTCGCGGTTGTACTGTCTCCTGTTCCGGTCCTGCTGGTTCCGGACGCGGCGTCTGAGACGACGACTGGCGGTCGCTTGAGCGTTGCTCCCGATGGCAGGGATGTGGAGGCGCATCCTTCTCCCGTGCAGCAGCTCGGACGGGGATACACCCGTGGTGCCGTGCGGCGTCGAGCGGTAGCATGCCAGCTGAAACTGCACGTATCGCTGAAACGGCATTTCCGACTGCTTTGCCGCGGCCTGGACCCATGTCTTGAATGTTCTGTTGAAACGTTCTACGGCCGCGTTCCCCCTCGGCCAGTAGACGGAAGACCGGCGGTGCCGGATGCTGCGCTTGGCGAGGTATTGTTGAAATTCGGCGCTAACGAATTGCGTCCCGTTGTCAGTGACGATTTCCTCCGGGAAGCCTTCGCGGGCCCACACGGCTGACAGGATCCGGATGACATCGATGGTTGTGACTGAAGACGTCAATCCAACCTCCACCCACTTGCTGTGGTAGTCGGTCAAGGTGACTGCGAAGCGTGCTCCTGGTGGCGACCCTGCGATGGGTCCCACGATGTCCAACCCGAGTTTCGACCAGGCCCGGTCAGGAAACTGAACTAGTTGAACAGGAGCGGCGTTCACGGCGTGAGACAGCACCTTGTCGCTGGCCTGGCAGTACTCGCAGGCTGAGACGAGACTGGAGACTTCCTTGTCCATGCCCGGCCACCAGGCGAAGCTGCGGAGCAGCTGCTTGGTGCGGACGACGCTGTCGTGTCCGAGGTGCGCCAGTCGCAGGTACTCTGGACGGAGGGCACCAGGAACGAGGACTCGGTCGTGCCCGCGAAGAATGACTCCATCTTCACGTACTTGCAGTTCGTGCCTTGCAGGGAAGAACGGCTTCATCTCCTGCTTGCACTTCTTTACAGATGACGGCCAGCCAAAGTGGATGACGTCTCTGAGGAGCTGCAGCTCTGCGTCGTCTCGGGATGCCTGGCGCACGTCCTCCTCTGACAGCGTAGCGGCATGCTCGTCACTGACGAGGGCGATGACCTCTTCCATGGGTTCATCCTCCGGCTCTGTGCTGGGAAGGGGCATGCGCGACAGGGCGTCAGCGACGGGTATCTTGTCCCCGCCGCGGTACACCACCTGGTACGCGTAGGGTAGAAGTCGCACCTGCCACCTGGCGACGCGCGCGCCGGCGCGTCCGGAGAACTTCGGCGACAGCAGCGTGACGAGAGCGGAGTGGTCCGTCCGAAGGGTGAAGAAGCGGCCCCAGAGGTACACTCTCCACCTCTCTACTGCCTGGACGGCACTGAGCGCCTCGCGCTCTGACACGGAGTACCGCCGCTCTGTGTCTGTGAAAGCGCGAGACCAGTACGCGACGGGGTGCTCGCGTCCATCAGGGTAGACCTGGGAGAGGAGTCCACCGGCTCCGAGATCGGAGGCATCTGACGTCACGATGGTGGGCAGGTCCGCACGGAACGGCTTGAGGACCGGACTACTGGTGATGACGTCCTTGACTGCGTTGAAGCTGGTCTCTGCGTCCTCAGACCAGGTGAAGGGAACGTCCTTCTTCACCATGCTGGCAATGGGGCAGACCATGTCAGCATAGCGCGGAATGAAGCGGCTGAACCACCCTGTCAGTCCGAGCCAGCTGCGCGCTTCCTTGACGTTGCTGGGCCGTGGAGCATCCAGGACGGCTTGCACTGCAGAAGCAGCTGGAGTGATGCCACGCACAGACATGCTGTGTCCACAGAAAACTATCTCACTCTGGCGGAAGACACTCTTGTCGAGGTTGACGGTGATGTTGACCTCCATCAGAAGATCAAGGACGCGACGAAGGCGCTGGTCGTGCTCCTGCACTGAAGAGCCAGAGATGACTATATCGTCCATATAGTGCTCACAGCCAGGGACGTCCTGCAGAAGTCGATCTAGAAGCTTCTGGCAGGCTGATCCGGCAGACACCAGACCGAAGGGGACGCGCTTGAAGCGGAAGAGTCCATCATGCGTGATGAAGGCTGTGATGTCTCTGCAGTGTCCCAAAACCTGGGGTGCTGGGTGCAGAACGACACCCAGTCAAGCAGAATTTTCCACTCACTTTTATATATTTTTTGCTGAATTTTCCACTCACTTCCAACAATACTTACTACTATTGAATTTTACTCAACAATACTTACTACCAGGCCGGGACCGTCGGCTGCGAAGCTGGGCAGGCGCAGTCAGCTGATACCGATTGATGCAAATTGCTATTGGCTCACTTCAAAACCCAACTAGAGATGAAAATTTATCCGGCAGTACCCCGAAGGACGTAATGAGCTCGGTTTCGAGAATAAGGGGCAGTGAGGGTTCGGTTTTAGTATTTCAAGTGTGGAGACCATGGTGTTATTAACACGAACTTGTAATGTCAGATCCAGGTTTTCTCTTTGTAGGGGAAGAAGGTGGCATTTAGACCATGATCCATGAGGGTTAGGCCGGGTCAGGGGAGGGGTTTTTCTCCAGGAAACAAGTGAAAGGGGGAAATTATTTGTCCTTGGGGTATAAGAAAATGATATGATTTTTTTCAATTTTTTTTGAATTGATGCTGAGTGGTAGCGAATGACCGATTTGTGCCGGGACCTTTCCCATTTTTTTCTTCAGAATGCCTAATTAATGCGTGAGTGAGATATCTGAGGGCTCCAAAAACATCATTGTCGTGTTCTCCGTATATCATTCCAGCCTATAGAGGACTCTATTTATACTTCATAATGTGTCATGACTCGGTTATTCTCGCTTCTCTCCTGAGGGATGCCCGTCATAGTGCCCCTGGTGGCAGAATGGAGAACTAGCGCAGTCGAGGGAGTCAAGCCGCCAGGGAGTGGTTTTAACTGTGTGTGGAGGCCTGAAAACCGAGAATTCGATTTCTGGACAGTCACTGGCTTTAGTAAATATTTCCCATCCCTCGTTGCCATCGCTTAGTCGTATCTACATATGTCCTGAGGCCTAAACACATGCATCGGAAAGGAAGTGACCGAAACAGACGAAAGCAGGACACAGCAGGGGAAGTATGTAATATTGACCCGAAATTCGACGAGTATTTGTTTCTAGGAGTAGTTTTAGAGTGAGGATATTTATCGTCAGCAGAAGGTTGAAGGCTGATTGGTCCCATATTGGTGTCGGTGTTTGTCGACGGTGACGCGTATGGTGTTGATCTAGCCATATCGCCCTCAGAAAACAAGATGCATCTGGTTGTATCTTTATCAAACCATTTTTTGCGTCACCAACACATGGAAAAAACGTCGTTTAACGAACTCGTAGGTCAAGCCAATCAACAACAAAATCTCGTTTCGACTCAAAAACAGGGATGCTTTCACGGTGCCGCATTCTCGCACAAACATAACCATGACGGCAGCACTTCCGACCACTGCGCTTCCAGCCTGAGTCACCAGTTGAATTGCCCTTTCTACCGCCTGAGTATGTACCGGGTATGCGGGTGCTGTATCTCTAAAAGAGAGCAGCTCCGGCACGCTGAGCTTGGATGTCAGTGGGGGTTCAGTCACTAGCTCATTCGACCAGTTAATCATCTCAACATAACTATTGGCCTGGAAGTCAATCTTGGGGATCTCGTAAGGCCGCACCTCACCAGACACAGCTGCTCTGCACTGTGTTATCACCCCGACCGCTTTTTCCCGGATTTGTATATCATCATCGCACAGCATGGCGATAAGAATCGCCTCTGGGTGAGCCCAGTACCCATTTCGCTGGATGATAGGCCTCACGATCTTCTGTACGGAGAGCGGTAAACCCTTCAGGAGCTCGATGCTGCAGAATAAGTTTCTGGATCCATCTTTGCAGTGAGGATTGCACTTGATTTGGAACCAGACGGGAACGTAATGCCTGACAATGAATTCGTTCAGCATCTTCAAGTTGCTTGTTGGCTGTTCAGTTGAGGCATAGAGACGAAGAATTCTTGTCGCCAACGTCAGCCATCTGGCCTGGTTCAGAGGGCCGATTTTTCTGGCGGCAAGCTCAGTGCCAATTTCCCCCCCAATGATGCCCGCAGTCAGCTTGTACAGTATCTCTTGATCTGTGCTGAGGGCATCAATTGTCTGTTTATCCAGTTTCTGCAGGTTGCCAGGTACTGGACTAAATGATACTAATGGCTTATTGTGGAGATCCTCGGACAGTTTCTTACCGATTGGACCGCTGAATGATCTCGGTCCCGCACTAACGCCATCAAGCTTTGTGAACAATTCACGTAAATTCAACTCATTAGAGTGAAGTAGACAAATGAACCAATGAACTGGTCTACCTTCAAAAAGCTCAAACAGTCGAAATATGCCACCATTTTTTCCTGTTCACTGCGGTTCCGTCTGCCCCCAACACAGCTATGTCCCCACCAAATTCCTCAACAACATCATGGAGCTTCTTAAAGATTACACGAGCCTTCCCTGATTCTGGGGTAAAATGCGTTAGATACTCGCCGCCAGGCTCTGCAACAACAGCGATATGTTCTTCCTGCTGTGCTATTCTACGTGTTGAGGGGCCTGACTCATCTAGATGACTGCCTATCATAACATACGAGGTATCTTTTCGGCCATCAAAATACACACCTGACAACTCAGATTCGCAAACCTTGTCTTTTCTCTTTTCTGCTTCTCGAATACGAGCAAGCACCCTAGCCCGTTGTACTTTCTTGTGATCCACTATGAATCTGGTATCACTAGAGGAAATCCTTCCGATATCAATTTGGAAACCATTAACAATAGCAGCAGCCGCACGATTTGACACACCGTATCTGTCGGCTGCCAATGCCATGTGTCTCAGTGTGTCCGTGTTTACTTCACTGCTGGTCGCTTCATGCTCCGCGCTGTCCGCTGAAGACACAGCTTCGGTGTCTGTGGGGTCCTCAGAGGAGGATCCCTGCGAAAAATAGGAGAATGACTCATTATAAGGGAGACTGACACTATTATTCGACTTAAAAAACAAAATTGATATGTAAGACATTCTCATTTAATTACATGTGTATCCGATTCCGATCACGAAAAAAACTTACATAGTATTCTGCAATACCTATATTACAACTGTGGTGAGTTTTTTGCGCTATTAGGCTAATCATATCGCACGAGGTCATCCAGTGATGATAAATACTCTCAGCTTAGCGCGCTCAGGGGACTACTGTCCTTTTAACTAGTCTATTGAGGACGTAACAAATACTTATAAACTCCATGCGTCGAAAATAACGCTCGAAAAACATAAAGTGGAGTTATCTATCGAGCACATTAACAGAGCAATGGTTTACCTAAAATACAAGTTTCGCACCTGTAAGTGTGTCTGATATGGATCTGGTCCTTCTGGAGACTCTCTTGTCATCTGCTGTGCCCTTCTTTCCCTCCTATCTTGTTGCACTCGCCTGCGACGACTTTCTTCGTGGTCGATGGAGCCGGTCGTGATTCTTCTCACGGTTCTCTGATCATGGAGAAACGCAACTTCTAGCTCCGGCACCTTATCGTCTCTGCCACAGGGACAGTTCAGAGGGTCTGAACATTTACAAGCAGCAATGTCAAATAGTTTGGAGAACCACGTCTCTTCCCTCTCCCTTACGGTATCATCCCGATCGCGCTTGGGAGTTTTCATAAGTTTTTTGAAACGTCTATGACAGATGTCACCCAGTTGGCTGATACGAGATCCACTAACCGTTGGAATCCCCTCCTGACGCCAAGTGCTTGCAACTCGATCGCACGCCAGCTTCTTTGCTTTTGCCGCAGATGTCAGCCGTCTGGTTAAAGGGTCTATCTCCCGCTGTATGTTTCGAAAACAGTTGATAAACTGCTTCCTCGTTGGTAACACGTTTGTGGGAAGATCAGCAGGTTGGCCCACGACAAAATTGTCGGTACCTTGTCGAGTTTTCCGAGTTTTTAGCTCAGATTTCCTACCACTAGCCATAGCTAAAAATGATGGCTTTAGCGCGTGAAATAAGCCGACTACTAACGCAGCGGACAGTACCACGACCACTTTAAGTCACGCTGTCAGCCAAACTGATGCGTGACTTCTTCGTATTTAGCGAGCCTACCCTCCCAAATGAGCGACAATATCCAGTGTCAGTGCTTGGTGTCAAATGTGCGGTGGTCCTGGCAGTGGATCGAATGTACCTAAGGAGATTCGAGATAGCGCGCGTGCGAGAGAGAGAGAGAGAGAGAGAGAGGGGGGGGAGATGAAAGCCAGCAAGACTGGTGCCAATTCAAGTTACATTCTCTTAAGACGGTGTTTCTGTAATGCCCATTTGCCGTTCAATAGGTACGATTATGTACCATTGCTTATCAGGCAAACAAGGCTGGGGAAGGGGAAAGGGTATGGGCTCAGACACATGTGAAAACCGCAATTTCATCAGATTAATCCCATTCGGTTGATTACAAGAAATTGAATCACCACCTGTCCCCTTAAATGGAACCAAACCCCGGCGCACAGCACGGCTTTCGCGCGCTGTTTATTGTGTCCACCGGTAGATGTCACTGGTGACGGTTGCTAAAGCCTCCACGGAAAACACTATAAAAGGACTAATAGATCTCTCTCGATTATAACTTTTCTACCACAACTGGTGTAACAGCACCCGGCGCATTCAAAAATCGCAAAATTGGAGCTCTCTGAGGCTTCCCAATGTTCTAAAATCACATTTTAGGAGAAAAACAGCAAAAAGTGCTCAGATAAATGAGCTTTTCGCTAGTACTCAGACTCAATTAAAATTGCTGAAAATTTGCAGATTAGCTTTAAATTGAACAAGGACCAATAATTTCCCCCTTTCACCGGGATCAGTTTCCATCGACCCGGCCTAATGAGGGTGCCGTAAGTGTCCAGGGTTTTGCTAGAGTTGCAGAGTATGGGAATTGGGAAGGAACAAAATGCGAATTTAGTTTTGAAGGGAATGTAGTTTTTAAAATCCAGGAAGCGCAGCCACCAAGATGTCAATGCTCGCACTCTTGGAATGGGGCTAGCAATAGACGTTGTCAGGGTTCACCTGGTCTTGATCGGGGAGGGAGGTAACGTTCAGTGACAGCTTTGTATACTTTTGTTTCGGGGACGGGGCTAGGGTACTCAGCCCTCTGCACACCTCCGAATAACCCCTTTCTATCGGCATCCAGAAATATTGCGGAGTTTCAGCCCCATAGACATCCTGCATCCGCTGCTTGTAGCGTTCGGCCAGGAGATACCCTGGTTCTGACAATGGGCCAGATGTCACGCACGGATAGTCACCAACATTGTTTCAAGAATATTTGGGGTAGGGGTGGGGGATGGGTGTCTTACAAGACACCAATTCTCGCATGCCGGGGGGGGAGAATACATCTCTGTTGCCGTGGTGGCTTCAGGGATTTAAGCCTTCTATCGTTGGAGCGCCTTGCCCCCTGAATTCCCTGGGAAATTCTTGGGAAGCAATTTGTCATAAGCCCAATCCACACTTGCTCCTGAAGATAATGTATGCCCCTCATCTTGGGGAATTACAAGAATGCGCTAGGCGAGCAAACAAATTAGAACTGCATTGGACCCCGCGACATTTCCTGGGAATAGGAGGGCAGTCGGTAAGGGAAACATGCTTGATCAAAGGGATCCGAGGTGGCAGCTATTTTTTTCTTGGGAGCGGGAATCTGGCCTTCTGTTTTTAATTTTTCAGATTTTTCTCTACAATCGCAAAAAGTTAAATAGGAAAGAACGGGCCTTTAAGAAATTCTTTCTTAGAGACATGTTTCAATCCAAAGTTATTGTCTCGAAATTTAGCATTAATCATCAGCCATATACTGAGAAGGAACTTTTCTAATGGTCTTATTTTCCGAGAAATTTATTACACTGAAGGTCACAGCACAACAGAGCTGGGAGGCACTTCCGTTCAAAAACGCTCGCAAGGAATTTTCCCACATACTCTCTCGAGGACTGCCTGACTGACACCCTGCTTGAGCGTTTGCCGGCAGGTCTGGTGTCGTTGCTGCTTGCTGTCGTTGCTGCTTGCTGCGTTTCCTGCTGCGAAGACAAGAAGAAGGAGTAGAAGACTTTTTCAAGACCTGCTCCCGGCTCGAGTCTTCGCTGCGACCAGTCTGTCCCACCGACCGCTGTTTTTACAGCTGGTCGGTGCGGTACTTTGACTCCAGCCGGCCTCACCAGCCGCTGTTTTTACAGCTGGTTGGTGTGGTTTTGTTGGACGTCAGCTGGTCTTTTTCGGTAATTACCCTATCGGTCCAGGTGGTCTTGGTTTCTTGGATTCCGGCCACCTGGTACCTCTTCTTCTCAGTCCCATAACCCTACTCTTTCTCTTCTATCTCTTTTACTCTTCGGCCGGAAACCCGAGTGGTGGGACGCTTGCGTCCCGGGGTGAGCACGCTTGTTGGACCTCGTCAGTCCTTGGGCGTGTGGCTTTGGCTGGACCTATCGGTCCTCCATTGCTAAAATCCCTAATACGTAAGGCCATCTCACTTTCACCCCCGCTTAATAGAAGCGGGGCCCCTCTCAAACCCTCCACCCGGGCTGCGTCTGTGCAAGGGTACCACGGTACCTGCCCCTAGGGACTCACAAGCATAGGCCCCAGTCAGGCTCCTTTTTAGAGGCTGAGTCAGCCACCTAGGCCCCTGTTAGGTCCTGAAGAGGCACCTGCCTCCCCTCCGACTTAAACCCCCTCTTAGTGGCTGAGTCAGCCTTTTGCTCACACTTTTCTAAGGCTAGGTGCTTTCTCTAAGCACTCCCCAGTTAGGATAATACTCCAACACCCAACCCTAGCTAGGTTAATACTCCCATTAGCTTTGCTAGTAAAACTAGGACCACTTTCTTCAATTCAACTTCTCTAGCCATTTCTACCCAAAAGGTGTTAGCAAAGCTAATACCAAGTATCTCATTGAAACTTAAACGTACCATGGCTTCCACCTCTCTCTTCCGTCCCTCCAGCCCCCGTTTAAACAAAGCCAACCTGCCAAGCGGAGCTTGGCTGGTTGGCACCTACCTTCGGCGCACCAAAACTTGGCAAAAGAGTCTACCTTTAATTTGGATAAGGCTATCAGCCAAAAAGTGAAAGGTAGTTTTGAGATTATCAAGCACCAAAAGATATCCTGATCAAAACCTCTAATCAGGAATCTACCCGAGCCCTGCTGGCCACAAAAACTTTTGGGTCGAAACCAGTCACATTTTCTGTTCACCACTCCCTTAACTTCTACCGGGGCATCATCAATGCCCCGGAAGTGTCCCATCTCTCTGATGTGGACCTTGAGCACATGTTTGACTTTAAAGGTCAAAATGTGCTAGCCCTTGAAAAGTTGAACCCCAACAAAAATTCTGCGCAAAAAGACCCACGTCTACGAGACCACCGATTTATTGTCACCTTCGACACAAAGTGTCGGGATGACTGCGGCCAAATTAAACTGGGCGACTGTGTCTACCCAGTTAGGCCGTACTACCCCCTCCCTATTCGTTGCCAAACTTGTCAAAGGTACGGGCACGTAGAATCAAACTGTAAGAACCCCACCCCACGATGCGGCAAGTGCAGTGCTAAGCACCGCACTAAAGATTGCACCTCAAAAAGCCTCAAGTGCGCTGCCTGTGGCGGCGCTCATGGGGCAGATAATCCCAAGTGCCCGACCTGGCTCCGAGAAAAAGAAGTTAACGTTTTGGCTGAGGAAAAAAGCTCCCGTTTGACCTGGCCCGCAAAGAAGTGCTGCAAAAAGAAAAGAGCCGCACAGTCCCAAAAAGCTGTGGTAGCAAGGCTCCCACAGCAGCCCCCAGCACAGCCGGCCAGGAACACCCCATTTCGATACAGTCTCAGCCACCCAAAAACACAAGCCGCCACATCCGCCCCCTAATGGAGCCCCTTTTCTTGGCGCCCATCAGGCCGTCCGTCCCCCTCCCCCCACCACGTGGCGCAATCACTTTTTGGCGTAGGTGGACGCCCGCTGCGGGCTGGGAGGATCTCCCGACCCGCACTAGTTCTCCGCCAGGTCTTCCGACCGAAAATCCTCCCGCCCCTCAGGCACCTAAAATCACCAGGAAGACCTGGACACCAGCAGCAGGGTGGCAAAGCCACTCTGCACGAGTGACTGAAAAGTCTGATTTCCCCCGCTACCTGCCCCCAAGCACTCTAAATTCACCGGTGCTCCTCTTCCCAGGCGCCGCCAAAGGCAGGCTCCGAGAAGGCCTTTAACGAGTGGCAGCCTACCCCCTCAGGGTAAAAACGGCTGCCACTCAAACCAAAATCCAAAAAGTAAACATTTCAACCCAAACTGAAACTGCTCCTCTCTCCTTGGAAAGAAGCGATGCTTCTTTCCAAACAGCACCAACCACCCGCACTTGCGGATCCCAAACCGACCTCATAGGTCATTATATGCAGTTTCAGTTCTCAAGTGACTTTGAAACGTCAGACGGCAAAAGTCAGTCTGACAACGAGCTGTCCGGGACAGAGACCGTCTCTGACACCAGCAGTGCTTCAGAGACGAGCTCTGCAAAAACTGTTATAAACACTTCCAGAGCTCCCCTCCTGGAAACCCCCAGCCCCGGCTCCTCCAGCCCCGGCAGCTCACCCGTAGCGAGGAAAATTAGCTTTTCCAGACACTCCACCCCAGTTTCTCCTGCTAGCGATAGCAGCAGCAGCAGGTGCTCGTATAACCTTCGCAAACGTAGATCCCCTAATCACAAACGTTAAAAACCACCATGGGTTCAATTCTGCAATGGAATACAAATGGCCTTATCGGGAAATTCCCGCTTTTTTCATCAATATTTGCTGAGAAAAAACCGGCACTAGCAGCATTACAAGAGACCCACTTTTCTGATAAAGATAACGATAAATACAAAATCTCGGGTTACTCTTGGTATCGCCATAACGTAAACGCTGCTGTCCGTAAGGGAGGCACAGCCATCCTAATAGAAAATAGCATCCCACACAGTCACGTGCCTTTGGTAACATCACTGGACTGTGTAGCTATTAGTTTGAAAATACAACACGTCCAATTGACGGTTGCCTCAATATACATATCCCCTAGCGACCCTGATCCAACGGATCAGGACCTCGCACAACTGTTTAATCAAATAAACGGGCCTTTGTTATTACTTGGAGACTTGAATGGTCACCACCCATCCTGGGGCAGCGCCACGCCAAATCGTAGAGGTGAAATTATATATGACGCAATAGGTTCTCAAAATTTAGTTATCCTAAATAACGGCGCACCAACCCGCCAAGCAACGCAAAGCGGATATTTAGACACAGCCATTGATATTTCGTGCTGCACGCCTAGAATTGCGTCACTGTTTACCTGGGATGTCGAAGACAACCCAGGCATGAGCGATCACCTCCCAATCAAAATCAATGTCCCCCAAGGAGCACTCGACCGCGTTGATCTCTATACCCCTTCCTGGAATCTAAAACGAGCGGACTGGACAAAATTTGAGGCAGAGGTCGACCTCACTCTGGTCACCGAAGGTGACCCACACTCGGCAGATATTGAATTAATACTAAGAGCCATAAGCTCAGCAGCACAAGTAGCAATACCAAAAACCAGAGGACCCCGAAAGAAAAACGGAGCCCCATGGTGGAACGCAGAGACGGCACACGCCAAAGCTCAAATGATTAGAGCCCGCAAGGCATATGAGAGGAGGGCACACAGCCCTACTCGATCCGCACTTCGGGCAGCAAAAGAACACTTTCGAAACACGTGCAAGCGGGTTCAAAAGGACAGTTTCAACTCTTTTGCCTCCAAATTCAACCGCTTCACTCCCACCACCCAAGTCTGGAAAACCATTAGAGCTTTCTCTGCGAAGCGACCACCCCGTGGACCTTTCCCTCAACTAAAAATAGCTGGCCAACCCATCACCGAACCTAAGGAAGTCATGGATAAATTTGCAGATCATTACGCCAGTGTCGCAGCTAATAACTCATACAGCCAGCGCTCCAAAGACCAGGCAGAATGGTGCAAAAAGCACACATTCATCAATTATGGTAATCAAGAGTATTATAATGTACCATTTACAATGACCGAGCTAAATTACGCCATTAGCAAGTGTGGAAACACTGCAGTGGGCCCTGACGAAATTCACTACTCTTTCTTCAGGCACCTCAGCCAAACAGCACTAAAGTACCTGCTTTCGGCCATTAACAACATGTTTCTTAGCGACTCTTTCCCCACATCGTGGCGAGAGAGTATTATAATTCCCCTTCCAAAACCTGGCAAAGAAAAAACAGCCCCAAAAGGTTATCGCCCAATTTCGCTTACTAGCTGTGCCAGCAAGCTTGTCGAGCGCATGGTAAACGTTAGACTTCACGAGATCCTCGAAAAGAAGCTTGATGCTATGCAATCAGGCTTCCGGCGCGGGCGAGCCACCACTGACAATTTGGTGAAACTAGTCAGTGACATCCAAAATGGCTTTTACAAAAAGCAAGTAACAATAGCTGCATTCTTAGACATTAAATCGGCGTTCGATCGCGTACAAAAAGACGCCCTGTTGTTTAAATTAAGCAAACTAGGAATTCGTGGCCACCTTGCAAAATTCATTGAAAACTTTCTCAAGGACCGAAAATTTAAAGTCCGTTGTGGCACCACATTCTCCTACCTGGCAACCCAGGACCAAGGCACACCCCAGGGTAGCGTTCTGTCCCCCACCCTCTTTTTAGTGATGATCAATGATCTCTTCGCCAAAAAGCTACCGCCTGGAATAAATTACTCCCTCTTTGCGGACGATGTCGCCATATGGAAAACCACTGCAATCGATACCAGGCGGTATAACGAACCAGAATTCCAACACGCAACTACGCAGTTGCAGGACAGCTTAAACGACATCGATAATTGGTGTAGCTTAATGGGTCTATCACTCTCGGCGGAAAAATCATCAGTCGTTGTCTTTGCCAGAGCGCATTCCAGACACGACCCTCCACGGCTCCAAATCTCGGGTAAACCTATTGAATGCACCAATAGTTTCAAATTCTTGGGCGTCACCCTAGATTCCCGATTGAGTTTCAATGAGCACATCACCAAAGTCGTCTCTAGCTGTCAAAAGCGAGTCAACATTCTCCGCATGCTCGGCGGCACAGAGTATGGCGGGGATCGAAAGACCCTGCTTATGCTCTACAAGTCCCTGATTCGGTCCATTCTCGAATATAATTCGTTCGTTTTTGACTCGACGAACAAGACCAATAAATTAAAGCTAGAGCGAGTCCAAAACGCCAGTATCCGGGCAGCCACAGGCGCGCTCAGAGAATCCCCCATCACCAGCCTGCTAACTGATAGCGGGCTGTGCCCACTACAGACAAGACGCGACGCCCAGCTTATTTCTTACTACATCAAGGTTCAATCCATCGAAAATCACCCGGCAAAACAATGTTTTGCCCATCCCAGACGAGCAAATAAAGCCACTCTACAGAAGTGGCCCCCATTTAAGCACAGAGTAGCGAAAACCCTGGAAAGCCTAAATCTTGCACTGCCAGCGACAATAGGCAAACCCCCCACTCTCCCGCTTCTGGACTCGAAAAGAGCCCAAAGTGGAATTTCTTTTCACTTCCCGTAAAACGGACTTCTCAGAGGAAGAAGTCTCCCAAAAATTCCTAGAGTTCCGATCTTGTAACGCGGACAAGACCTTTATATTTACAGACGGCTCCAAAATAGGCGAAAAAGTAGGCCTTGGCATCTGGGGACAAAATATTTGCCTTCAGAAAAGACTTCCGGACAACTGCTCCATCTTCACAGCCGAGGCTGTTGCCATCCTAAATGCATTAGCCATAATCAGAACCCAAAATATCAACTCAGCCGTCATCTGTTCAGACTCTAAATCTGTCCTGCAGGCCATCAGTAACGTAGTCAACCCCAGCCACCACGTTATAGCAGATATTCAGAAAGGTATCGATGATACCCCTGATGTCTCTTTTCTTTGGATCCCGGGCCACTGCAAAATTCAAGGAAATGAAAAGGCCGATGAGCAGGCAAAATAGTCCCTAGAACTTAGAGAGATCGCACCCTTAACGTGGTCTGGAGACGATAGCAAAGCTCTCCTCCAGGACACCATCCGGAAGCAAATTCAAAATGACTGGACTACAAACCACAGCGCCCACCTATTCTATATCAAGCCTAACATCGGCTACTGGCCCAGTTCAAACCAAAAGAGTCGCCGGCGCGAGGTTATTCTAACCAGACTCAGAAATGGACACACAAAATTAAATGCCTATTGGAACGCGGGTACCTGTGGTACCTGCGACGCAATGGAGAATCCCTATCACATTCTCATCGATTGTCCCCAGCACAATACCCATCGGCAACCCATGCTAGATTACTGCCGAATCCAAAACATCCCTGTAGACCTAAAAACTCTGCTCGGGAACGACCATCCTGAGCTACTCGAAAAAGTCTTTACATTCCTAAAGGACTCTGGGCTAGAGAAGTTTCTATAAATCACCCCTCCCAGTATATATGATGAGGGTGCATGGTGCACCCCCAAAGTAGGACTTGCCTATTTTCCAATCATAGATGATCCACTGCGAAATTTAAGCAATAGTTTTGTAACCTTTAAATGGTTCATTGTAGGCTAAGGATAGGTTATGTTAGGCTAACTTTGAAATCAGGTTAGGTTAGATAGGTTAGATTTCTTCACCGCAGTGATACCTTTCACTGCGGGTCTATACTAACCACACCTATACTCTTACTAACAATCTAACTATCCTCTCACACTTCTTTCTCTGCGCGGCGGCTGCCCAGCCGGAGAGGGGAGCTGCAACTTCACCTCCGGGTTGCAGGGTAAATTCGCGGCACCCTGGCCAGGTGTTTAGCGCACTTTCTAAAATACGAAATTATTGAGTTAACGGTGGTTTTCGAGTAACGTATACAAGCGGACATCAATAGCTGACACACAAAATTCTAAATTCCAAATTCTAAATTCCAAATTCTAAATTTCAAACTCTAAATTTAAGGTCTTCAACCACAGAAATAACCTTTGCACTCTGCGGGTCTAAACTTATTAAAAGACCTCCCTTGGCATGGCTATGCCATTGCCACGCCCGTCCATTTGCAAGCTTAAACATCTTGCAACCCATTACTTGAAATAACTCCCTTTGCTTTAACAGACTAACGTAGCTTGCCCTCACACAAAATTCTAAATTTCTCCCACACACTCCTTTAGAGGCGGGCAAAGGTGCTATGCACAGAACGCCTAATAAAAAGCCATTGATGATGATGAGGAATTTTCCAGAATGCGACTTAACTCTTAACGCTTATGTAAATATCGTGGAACAAGATCTATGCACCAGTGCAGTGCCTTTATGTTGATGGGGGTAACGACGAGGCTTCGATATCATATAGTGCGCTAATTTCTCAGGAAAAACAATTTAAACCAGCACCACCTCAAAAACATTTTGAAATACGCAGTCCATGCCCATATATCTATTCATGATGGGTGTGAGTAAAGAATGGAGGGTTTACACAGACTGAAAGAAATCACAACGCCGTAAACACGAATTATGTAGTGCTGCGTTAATTTCCATACGTATTCTTACATGGTTTGCACACCTAACGCAAATGTGAGCCATCGTCACCGCGTACCTTCGCGCTATCTTTTCGTTAAGGTCCGGGAATTTAACTAGCATACCAAAGGCAAAACAGAGGGTAACTCCTGTTTTTCTACCCATGTTGCTAGGTTCACGGATAACACAAAACAAAACATTTAGCTCCCTTAATTGTCTAAGCCACTTTTCATTCGGTACTGTGAGAACACTCCCACTAAGACGTGGCAACCACTCCAGATCCCACTATTATTTACTACAAGCACGGTCGATGAGATATGTTCGATAGAGCTGTACAGATTTACACTTTACATAGCAATAAATCCCGCACCTAAGCCAATATAAGCCAGCACCTGCTTAAAATTTGTTTGGTCTATGCCCCTTTCTGTCGGAGCAGCTGGTTCCGCGGCGGCGTCCTGGTCATCTTCATCCCGTCAGTCCTGTTCTTTGTACATGTGAAGCGGGGCAAGGCTGCAACCTCTCCACCTCATAACACAGCGGCGACGTCAAACTATTCAGTACTGACTGTCAGCGGGTCCAGCTGCAGGGTAGCCGCACTCAGGTTAGTTGGTTCTTCTTCATCAAGCAGGACTGGGATTCCAGCGGGCCATGGTCTGGCATGAGAACCAGCGGCCACGGACGGTGAGGCCCCATCAACAAGAGTCTCATACGAGTCTTGGCTTCGACCGTCGTTGGGTGGATGTTGGCTACCCCCAACACCCCGACCTGTGAGAAGAAGTTCTCCACCACGTCCTGGTTCACCCGTGACGTCAGAAAGTACTTGACGCCGTATATGTTCTTAATAATGCTGTGGGAACCTAACAGAGCAGTTAAGGAT
Organism: Lepas anatifera; assembly: GCA_034440635.1. Classification (NCBI taxonomy): domain Eukaryota; kingdom Metazoa; phylum Arthropoda; class Thecostraca; family Lepadidae; genus Lepas; species Lepas anatifera. The sequence continues at coordinate 65,634 of JAOTON010001430.1, read as the reverse complement.
ATGATGAACCCGTTCTGGAAGGGCAGCCTGCTCTGGCTTTCATCGCGCCAGGAGTCCCGATTTAGTCGCGCCAACTAGATCAGAGAGGTGGCTGAGCAACGATAGTGTACTCGAAGCCGACCGCCGACCGATAAGCCCTGCCGTCAAGCATACACCGAGAGCTACAGATGTCAAACAACTTATCGCAGGTGATGCTGAACTAAGCCTGCTTGGCGAAACGCTGACTAAATAGGTGGAGCAGACGCTTTCCGACACGCTCGTCGAACATTTGGGCTGCGGGGCGTACTCGCTGTCGCTCCAGGCCAGTCACCTGACGGGAGAGATTTGTTATTAACTTCACCATCAAAACTATCGACTGATGAGCAAATGTCATACGCGAACAATTTTATCGCAGATATCGCCATATCGAGCAAGTAGCAGACACTTCTGTTAAATATTCACAAGCCGGTGATTTACGGTTCTTCAACTTAAAACCCTGAGACAAAATACATCAAGTTTTCACACTTTGGTCTTTACTTAAAACTAACGAAATCTATTTTGACCTACCCACTGCAAGGTTCATTATCTCTTTTTATTCACTAGGGAACCACGGGCCTTTCTGATTTCCGATTTTTTCCACACCAGTCATCCACAGTCCAGCGATCCCAGAAATTAATGCACGGTCCGTCAAGTACCAATGGTAGTAACGCCTACTATTTTTTCCGCACCTTCACCCGAGATAAAAAGTACTCGTTTATAAGCAACTACTACGTTCCCGATGCCCGAGAATAATAAAATATATGTTTATTCGAATGAGTGACCTGAGCTTACGCACGCACTTAACCATGCTTCAGTCAATTACTAAACTTCATAGGCGGATCCAGGGGGGGCAAGTCAGCGCCCCCTGAAGGGTCGATGGCATCCCCTGAAATGTCGCTTCCCAACCCCCCCCAGGATGCGAAAATCAGCACCCACCTATAGCATTTTGCGCCCATCTCATAAGTTTGCCGGTCAGAAGTGGCGCCCCCCCCACAGGAAGATGCCCCCTGTGATGTATCAGGTAGTCTGACCGGGTGATTCTCTGATTGGTAGGGATTGGCGAATGGCCTGCTGTGATTGGTTGTTGAGTGGTGGCCCCACTGCCCTGTGCTGTGGGTTTTACCCGGGATGTTTGTGCTGACCTCTCGGGTCAGTCTGGTTTGAGCGGCTCAAGTGGACGGTCAATACAGGGATGTAGCTGAGACATAACAGTGGCGACCGGGTGAAGACCGAGCAACATGGCCGAAGCGAAGCCGTCCTTCGAGACTCTGCAACCACAGTCAACGGTAGGGGTACCGAATATTGGAGAATTTAGGGAAGGCAGCGGCTGTTGGACTGATTATATAGAGCGGTTCGAATTTTTCTGCACTGCACAAGGAATTGTGGATGATGTTCGCAAGAGGGCACTTCTTCTATCGGGTGTTGGTTCAGATGCATATAGCAGGATAAAGACAATCATTGCACCGTTGCAGCCGAGTTCTATGGGGTATGATGCTATTGTTGCAGCAGTCAACCAGCATTTATAGCCAAAGCCCTCAGTCATCGTGAGCCGTTTCAACTTTCATAAGAAAATGCAAGCTAGGGGGCAAACAGTTAAGGAGTTTGTAGCTGAACTGAAGAAAATGGCGGTACCGTGCGAGTTTGGGAGCGCATTGGATGCTATGCTGAGAGATAGGTTTGTTTGTGGAGTTAACGATGATTCTCTCCAGAAGAGACTACTCGCAGCTGAGGACACCTTGACATTTGATCAGGCGGTGAAGATGGGCGTGGCCGCTGAGACAGCAGCTATCAGCGCCCGCCAGCTGGCTTCTGTCGAGCCGGACACAGAGCACGGCGTTAACAAGGTGGGAATTTCCAGGCCAGCAAGCGCCGAGGCACCGAAAAGGTACGAGAGAAGGGAATGCTACCGTTGTGGGGGTAGTCATTCTCCCCAATTATGTCGATTCAAGACATACCGGTGTCATTCATGTGCAACGTTGGGACATCTGAGCCGGAAATGTCGTACACCAAACAGCGGAGGGCGGAATCGTGGTTCGTCAGCCAACTGGGTTACCGAGAGTGGGGACCCCGACAGTGGTTCTGTCGAGATGGGTGAACCCACTGACGTATGTAACATTTACTCTGTCGGAAAACCCAAAACACCGCCTATCACAGCGCAGGTCCTTGTCTATGGCGTGCCCGTTACTTTTGAAGTCGACACTGGAGCCGCTTCAACACTAATGAACGCTGCAACGTTCGAAACTGTCAGGACCACGGGTGGGGACGATAGCTTAGAGCTGCAACCAAGCAATGCAAAGTTGAGAACTTACACAGGTGAACCTATCCCCATTGATGGCGAATTCAATGCTGTCGTACATTACGGTAACCAGCACTTGGACTTACCTATCATCGTAGTCAACACAGCTGGTCCAAATCTCTTGGGACGGGACTGGCTGGGTGCCCTCAAGCTGGACTGGCACAACATCAAGCAGGTGAGAAAAGGGCCAGCATGTGAGGCCCCGTTTGCGGAAAAATTGAAGCAAAAATACTCTGATGTGTTCTCAAGTGAATTAGGATGCTTAAAAGACGTGAAGGTCACTTTTGACGTGGACCACACCGTAAAACCACGGTTTTACCGACCCCGAAACCTGCCATACGCCTACAGGAAACGGGTGGAGGAGCAGCTGGACGCAGAAGTTGCAGCAGGGGTGCTGGAGCCCGTGCGGACATCGGACTGGGCCTGCCAGATTGTTCCCGTCGTAAAACCGGATGGTAGTATTCGTCTGTGTGGGAACTATAAGCAGACGGCTAACTTGGCAATAAAAGTGGACAAACACCCATTGCCTAAGTCCAAGGATTTGTTTGCTCAGTTAGCAGGGGTGAAAGTGTTTGCCAAATTGGATCTGAGTAGAGCGTACCAGCAGTTAAGACTAGCGGAAGAACATCGTCCCCTGCTGACCATCAACACTCACAGAGGATTGTTCAGGCCGACTCGTCTTAGTTTTGGAGTTAATTCCAGTCCTGGAATATTTCAGCGCGAGATGGAGAAGCTGCTGTCCGGGGATACCAGGCACTTTCATCTTCCTTGATGACGTGCTTTTGTCGGGCCGTGATGTGGACGAGCTCGTGTGCAGGTTGGATCAAGTGTTTCAGCGCTTCCAGGACGGCGGACTCAAGGTAAGACCTGATAAGTGCCAGTTCCTGGTGCATCAGGTTGAATACCTGGGTCACATCATTGATAGAGACGGCATACGGACGTCAGAGTCTAAAGTGCAGGCAATAACACAGACTGCCTCTCCCAAGAATGTGACAGAACTGAAATCATTCCTGGGAATCTTCAATTACTACTCAAGATTCATTCCCAACAGAGCACAAACCCTGCATCCCCTATACGAGTTGCTGAGAAAAGATAGGAAATGGGAATGGGGACAAGAACAAAAAAAGGCGTTTGAAGAGTGCAAAAAGCTGCTGACCTCAAACTCAGTCCTCGCTCATTTCGACCCAGCTCTGCCATTGGTTCTGACATGTGACGCGTCATCACGGGGGATAGGATCGGTACTCTCCCATAGATTTCCGAACGGGACTGAGAAACCAATAGGATATGCATCACGAACTCTACAACCTGCTGAGGTCAAGTATAGCCAGATAGAGCGGGAGGCTCTGGGAATAATATTCGGCGTAACAGTTTACCGGGATTTTCTATACGGAGCTATGTTTGAACTCGTCACAGACCATAAGCCCCTTCTCACGTTGTTTGGGGAAAACAAAGGGATGCCAGAGATGACCAGCTCACGACTAAAGCGATGGGCGTTAAAGCTTTCAGAGTACAGCTACTGTATCAGATACAAATCTACCCGTGAAATACCGCACGCGGATGGTCTCAGCCGGCTTCCAGTTCCAGGAAAACAACTGGCGGTTCCTGCAGAGGAGGGAGATATACTTCTGATCAATAATTTTGAGCAGTTGGGAATTCTGAATTCCGACAAGATTGGTAGCTTAACCAACACTGACTCTGTACTGAGTCAGGTCATCAGGTGCATTCAAATGGGATGGCCGGAGGGAGATAACGACGCGCTGAAACCATTTGTGGGAAAACAGACGGAACTGTACATGATCAAGAATGTTGTCATGTGGGGCACTAGGGTGGTTGTTCCTTCAGCGGCACGGAAACACATTCTAACAGAACTACATAGCTGCCACTTTGGAGTGGTAAAAATGAAGGCTTTGGCTAGGACAGCAGTATGGTGGCCGGGTATTGATAAAGACATTGAAGTGTTAGCTGCATCATGTGCCCTATGCAGGACGAACAGTCCAAATCCCCCAAAGGATGAGCTGCATCCGTGGCAGCGCCCACCTCGGGCGTGGTCACGTTTGCACATTGATTTTGCTGGGCCCAAGAACGGAAAATATTTCCTGGTTGTCTGTGATGCATACTCCAAATGGATTGAGGTTGAATGCATGACATCTATTGACGCCCCTGCCACCGTCAGGAAGCTGATCGGGATCTTCTCTCGCTTTGGACTGCCCGACACCATTGTATCTGACAACGCCCCAACTTTCACCAGCTCTGAGTTTCAGCAGTTCCTGAAGCGTAACAGTATTGAGCACAAAACGATTGCTCCATACGTGCCGTTCTCGAATGGATTGGCAGAACGGGCAGTTAGGGAGCTTAAAGATCGCCTGGAGAGGATGAGAGAGTTACCGATGGAAGAGGCGATATCTAAATGGCTGTTTTTATACAGGGTGACGCCGCACGCTACTACCGGTGAATCACCAGGGATGCTGCTAATTGGATACCGGCCCGTCACCAGGTTCGATAGACTGAAGCCCAACATTCCAGGTAAAGTCAGCCAGAACCAACAAAAACAGGTGGAGTACAGGAAAAGGAAGAACTTGAAAGCACGTGCTTATCTCCAAACAGGACAGAAAGTGTGGGCTCGTCGTTTCAGTCGGGGAAGAGAAGCCGAGTGGTGTCCTGCTGTAGTGATTACTGGTTCACATCCTCTATACACGGTTAAAATGTTCAATGGTCAGGTACACAAACGTCATATAAATCAATTGTACACGCAGAGAGCAGCTGAACCTGACGCGGAGCATGGAGGAAGACCGGAGGTGCCGCCGGAGAGAATCCGGCAGCGACAGCTCATTTCCGACGGAGACTACGGCGACTCTGGAGAGGCTGCTGCCATGCAGCCAGGACTGTGGGTCTCCGCCGGTTCACCAGAGGAACACCTGGCGACGACTATTGGAACTACGAGTTCTCGCCTGCCGGCTGCCGGGCAACTGTCGGTCGCAGGTGGCGCCGCGGGGCCGAATGAGGGTGCGGGTAGAGCATTGCAAAGTGAAACAATTCATGACAGTGAAATATCACAGACCGGTGAAGAAGAGACTGAGAGTGAAACAAGACTAGCTTCAACAGAGCGTCGGTATCCAGCGAGGAGCCGGCGGCCAGTGGAAAGGTGGAATCCGGGAGATTAGTGGGAATGTATTAGTACTTGTATCAATGTACTGATCTCTCGTCTTGTGAATTCTGATTTTTGCCTGAAAGGTTCATGCCGGTTGATTAGTTTCGTAAACGTGTTGCATGTAGCTATCACCTACCTTGTTTGTGTGTTTAACTCTGGTGGTACCCATGATTTCCTGTCAAGAAAACTTTGCTGTTTCAGTTAGTCTGCTTTAAGTGTGAGGGTGTGATGTATCAGGTAGTCTGACCGGGTGATTCTCTGATTGGTAGGGATTGGCGAATGGCCTGCTGTGATTGGTTGTTGAGTGGTGGCCCCACTGCCCTGTGCTGTGGGTTTTACCCGAGATGTTTGTGCTGACCTCTCGGGTCAGTCTGGTTTGAGCGGCTCAAGTGGACGGTCAATACAGGGATGTAGCTGAGACATAACACCCCCAATCGGCAATCCTGGATCAGCCTATGCCAATCTTTGAGTTAAGTTTGAACTTTCACTCCATAGTCATACGATCAATTGTGTCACTACAAGTTGAATGGGACATAACAATCATACAAATGTTTTAAACCAGATGGAAAAGTGTGCTCCCGCGTTCAGAATCAGTCCACATGCTGCGGAAACACTAGCAGACACAAGGGGGGAGGGTAAGCGGCGATGCTTTCCAAAATGGCGAAAATTTGAGCTTATTTTCTGAAATAAAAACTTTACAATTTCTCCCGCGTCCTCCCCCAACGGTGCTCCTGCATCTGCTCCTACAGGAAAATCAGTTAAACTTCACGTTTAACAGAGACAAAAACGAGAGTGAACGGGAATTTGATACACACTTTCTAATGCGCACCTGTATGTGCTCCCACTGGAAGAGCATGGCAAGGCTGTCACTCAGTGTTGTCCTTGGCCTAAATTTGCTGGAAGAAGTCCTTGTCCAGTACCGGTACTTCTGGACCTTGAAGCCAATGATCCTGGCCCAAGATGTGGTTCCTCAGCAGCTTCAGCAGGTGAGGGATGTCAATGGAACTGCAGATCTTTCTGCAAAAGTCAAAATACACAAACATGTAATATTCCAAAATGTTCAAAGGTAATGCCTGGACAAATAATTTTGTTCTCTGGATTATCAGCTGGTACAATGTTCCAATGCAGTAATTATGTTGTTTAAAACATTTTACCTTGCTAGGCAAGTGCAACTTCATCAATTAATACAAGATTCTACCATCAAGCAGTGTGATTTCTTCTTCTGTGAATTAGGCAAGAGTAGAGCGTCACTACCTGCATGGAAAGTACAATGCCCATGGTTTCAGCTCAGTAATAAGCATTAATAATTAACAAAGTTTCTTTAATGAGTTAAGACAAATGATTTAAATTAATTTTTACATGAATTTAAATTTAAAAAAACTTTAGACCAGATTTTAAGGCAGATACTATTCTTATCAATGAGCCCAAGAGAATACAGCAATATGAAGTATCACAGCAAAGAGGTGCTGCCACATACATTGTCAATTTTGGAGGGAGAATTTTCAATTACGGGTCACAGTGACCAGAATAGAGAGCATGCTTATTACTGGAAATTTTGGCTACTATTTCCCCAACAAGACACAAGTAAAGACAACACTTCTATGTGATACATATTTTCATAATTTTACTCCTTGTCTTATCATTATATCAATGCATTTTTCATTATATTTGGCTTTAAAAATCCACAGCATAGCAAATAGGCTCCAAAGAAAACTGACTTTGTTTAACTAATGGAACTAAATAAATGAGCATCACCATGGAACCAAGGAAGACATTACATCCAAATAATTATGAACACTGTGTTATGACAGCTTCATAAACATATCAGCCTTGTCATACAGCAGAGCACGGCCAGTACCCGCCCCCCCGATTACTGACAGACAAACAAAACTACTGCACACTGCTAACTAGCCACTGACACTAATTTACCACTTGACCCAATCAGAGATAAACTTCAAAAATCCAAATTCAGTGTGGAGCACCTAGACATGGATTTTATACCTATGTACTCAAGAGAGCATGTCATTGAGAATGGAAAAGGAAACTTGACCACTTACCATACATGGCTGGAAGGAAACAGATGCATCGTTGCTGGATGTTTAGTGCGACATTTGAACTCTGCATATTGCAGGTGTATTTTAAGTACTGCAGAAGCAAGTACTGTTCCCTTGGCCTCCCCTTCATTCCAGAATATTTTTCTTCGGCAGCCCCATCGCTTCTTTCTAGGGACGAGAACCACACCTTCACCTGTGCGACTAACTGCAATGAGCACAAACCTGGACAATCAAGTAACTTCGAAAATATAGACAATCATTCCCCAATCTTGCTATAGAAAAGAAAACACACACACGCTGCAACATACATCGCCTTTGCCAGGGCAGTTGTTGAACATAGATTGTGAACTGCGGCAATAAACAACAAAAATCAACATTGGTGGGCACATGTGGCGGCAAATAAATGGCGCGACGGACTTGCGCGCGCTTCCTTGGTCTTGAAAGATGCAAATTATTGAACTTGATTTGGCTTCACTTAATCTCTATATTTTACAAAAATGTATACATAAAATCTAGCTCGGTTATTTTAGAACTAATGGAAAAATTATTTGAAAACATAAAATTATAAACTATCTATAAATAAGGAGAATAATGAATTTTTTCGTGGTACAGTGTTGGGTTCAAGCACGAGCAAGACATTTTCTTTGCACCGTTTACCCCCTTACCAAGACTACCAAGTCAGCAAAGAAACTGCTTTGTCTTGGATTTTTTGGATAAAATATTTGTTTATCAATTAAACTAAAAAATCCAAAATGTAACGATTTTTCGTATTCAATGATTATATAAAAGAAAACTAGTCTCGAGGTGGTCTCGAGGCCCCGCCTCCAACATCTGTCAAACTGTGCACCTATTGCTCCATTGCTTAAATCCGGCCAAAGTTTTACCTAGTGTCTCTATTGCTTTGACTTACTACAAAGGCCAGTTCCATTGCCTCCTCTACCAACGTCCACTGGAAAAAGAGAGCAGCAGAATCGACTAGAAGATCGCCAAATTAACTCGACTCTTATGGGTTTCTTTCGCTTTTCTGCAAGAAAATCTGGCGATTTCTATTTTTCTGGCCAATTATACCTGGCATCCTTATCTCCACCGATTTCAGTGGAACAACTGAATCGAAATTCTGGCGCGGGCAAGACGCTCAGTGCCCCCTGCCCTACCGGAGAAAGTTCCAATGGGTGAGCACCGCCACTAAATTCCACCACTCACAAAATGGTGAGTGGAAAATTAGACACCCTAGCCTTGTGTTGCCAAAAAAATGAGCTGACCGCTTTGAAAGATACAATTTTGGAAAACAGTTTATCTCTGCACATGATTTTTAGCCTTACGTCCTTGAAAAATTGTTTTTGTATTTCTGGTACCGATAATAGTGAAAAACTATTTTTGGTCATCTTGTTGTTAAAAACAATTATCTTGAAATTTGTATGCTAAGCAGCATATTTTTTAACATTATATGGTAGAAAATTGACCATTTATTGCGAAGAAAATAATTCTTATCCATATCAACCCCTTCATTGCTGCGTCTACGCCCTGTGACACCCAAATCCACTCACGACACACTACGACACCCTAGGCATAAATACGCTGATATTTAAGTTGAACTGGAAGTGTCCGGTACTTGAATACATTGAAACTCTACATTTTCATTAAATGATTTTTTTGGACAACAAGAATGCATCCAGTTACCCTTCAAACATCGGCACTTTTTTGTATGGCTGGTCTACGGCGTGGACTTACCAAATCGCCGCCTTTACATCCAGTAAATAAAAGCAGCATCTTTAGGCTTTATGAAAGGCCGGTTTCATATTCGTTATTGACAAAAAATTGTTAGTCTTCCTCTTGGTGTGCTTTTAGTTGTATAATTTTCTAGTCTATAAGGGTTTAGAAAATTAATTTATAACAATTTTTGAAATTCAAATTATGTAGCTCATGCGACCGGCAAGTGGCAAGCCATGAGAAATTTAAAGTAGTAGCCGCTCTGACGCTTTCGCAACCGGCCGCGCCTGGCTGATAGAAGAGACGAAAGGAAGAAACAACAGAAAGAAGGCTGTAGCTTCGATTAGATTGATAGAAAGCAGCATATTCATATGAAGGTAGGTATATATGTGAAGAGGAGCAGGGGAATTGACAGGTAAACAAAAGAAACTTTTAGCAAGAGTCTGGAAGAGTTTATTGCCATGATAGAAAGTTTGTAGTTTCGTCTGGGTTAGTTAAGTGTAAACCAAGGCTCTACTGGCCCCTATCATAGGTGTATGCGAGGTGCAGTGATTGCGGTCAGGAGTGGCCTCCAAAATTCCGACAACTATAGGTATAGGTATAGGAGGGGCGTTGCCCGGACAGAAAAACTATTCAGTGTATGGTTAGATAATTAATTTTGGCACTAGGTATTGCATGAAAAAATCCCTTTTCATTTTTCACCACCGGCCGGTCTCGGAGACCCCCTCTGCACAGTTGGTCTAAGGGGGGCCCCGATATTTCGTCTCAGGGGCACGTTAGAGCTGGTCGTGTGGGAGGGGAGAGGAGGGACACAAGAGTTGGTGTAGGGAAGCCCCCAAGAGCTGATCTTCATCCCACAAATGTTAGTCTTCGTGGCTCCCAGAGTTCTTTCCCCCGAAGGTTGGTCTCAGAGGCCCCCAAAAAAGTTTTTTATTTGTGGCAGTTCACCAATTCCTTTAAAAAAATTGGAAACTACATCAGGGGGTTTCAGTTGGTAAAGATTTACCTGCTTAACCCAAATTTTTCACATGGTAATGGTCAAACAATGCTGCTTGGGGACGATTCAGAAATATTTACTTTGAGAAAATTAGAGGAAATATCCATCCTTCAGCTCAAACGAGGGCTCTGAGAGTTTACCACCTGAATACCCAAACTGGAAAATTTTTACTCCGCCATACATTTTGAGGGAAATTTTCCACTCACGCGCCATACATTCCGAGCTGAATTTTCCACTCGACACCCTAGCGCAAAACCTATTTTGGGTCACTGTGTCTCTGCTGTCCTCGCAGAGTCTCAGCTGATGATACGCAGAGCGCAGGTCAATCTTGCTGAATCATGAGCCGTGTAGACGAGACTGAAGCTCTTCTATGGTGGGCAGAGGGTGCACCTCCTGGACAATCTGGGCATTCGGACCACGCAAGTCGACGCAGAGACGAATCTGTCCATTCGCCTTCCGAGAGACGACGAGAGGGTTGACCCAAGGCGAGGCGTCGATGCTCTCGATGATGCCCTCCTTTAGAAGACGGTCCAGCTCCTTGGAGACCTCACTCCGAACAGCAACTGGCAAGCGGCGCAGCTTGTAGACTGTTGGTGAGGCGTCCGGCTTCAAGACGATGCGGTGCTCGTAGCCCTTGATGGCAGGAAGTGTGTCCTCGTCTGCCTCCTCTTGAACGCTGAACACCTGGCCCGAAGCGGGATGGATGGTGACACCCAAGCGCTGCATCACGTCAAGTCCCATGATGGCTTCAGTGGCCGCGGTGTCGACCAGGTAGAACTCTGCTGGCACAGACAGGTCCCGAAAGGTCACTGTCACAGGAAGGACCCCCTTGACAGACAGTGGGCTCTTGCCAAATCCAAAGAGAGATGAAGATGTGGGCTCAAAGGTGCAGCCCTTGAACAGTTGACGAGCGTACGGAACGCTGAGAATGGAGCAGGTGGCGCCAGTGTCCACTTGCAGTGTTACATCATGACTGAGTCCCTGGGTTGAGAGCCGAACTGGGCAGGTTACTCTAGAGGAAGGGCCGGTACGGCAGGAAAGCACACAGGCTTCCTTTACTTGCCCTTTCTTGCTGGATCCTGAAGCTGATGCAGCAGATGTTGCCCGAGTTGGTCCCCTGGATAGTCGGCGTCCAGAGCCACCAGAGCTGCGGCATATTGAAGCATAGTGGCCCCGTCGACCACACGAGTGGCAGCTGATCTGGCGAGCAGGACACTCCGATGACCTGGCCTGATGACCTTGCTTCCCGCAGTTTGAGCACGTCTGGGAGTGGGATCCCTGAAACGACACAGATGTACCCTGGTGAAGTTTCGCAATGGCTAGGCCATCACTTGGGCTGGGACGCCCAGCTAAGAAGGCTGACTCCCGCAGAGAGCGTTCGAAGGCCTCCGCTAGTGTCAGAACACGGTCCAGAGTCAGCTGGCTATCCTAAAGAAACTTCTCTCGCAGTCGTGTGTGAATAGTCTTTTCTACAACAACATCACGGATCAGTTCATCTGCCATCACTCCGAACTCGCATGTCCTGGCTAGACCACGCAACACTGACACGTAGTCTGAGGTTGACTCGTTGGGTAACTGAGCACGTTGACGGAAAGCAAAACGCTCCACAATGACGTTGGTTCTCTCCGAGAAATAACTGTCCAGCTGACGTACACAGAAGGCATAATCATCCTCCCCCTCCAACTTAGGTACCACAGGGATAGTCTCGTAAATCCGCTGTCCCTCATTGCCCAGACAGTGGAGCAGTAAAGCACGCGTACGCACTGGGGGAAAGTCTTGGGCACCAGACGCTAGCAAAAAGTTCGAAAACCTGGCCTTCCACACAGCCCACGGGACGTCGGGCTTTCCCGGCCGGGGCAAAAATGGCGCAGGTGGTTTCACGTCGATTGCAACCATCCTCAAGTGCGAATAACATACCAAAATCACTGAAAACACGCAAAAGTTCGAATACTGAACGCCAAAATAGATGTAGTATCCGCGGCAGCGAGTGTTCGTTGAAGTTCGTTCGTTCGTCTCGGTTCGGCTCGGGAGGTAAACACGTGTCTCTGATTGTACCGGAAGAGTGGTTTATTTTTCCAAAGATGGCGGACAACAACTCCTCTTTGCCCATCACTATTATAGAGCAGACAGGTACTTGATACACTACAAAGGGGCAAGCTGAATTTTCTACTGACGTCTGTTATTTTAATCAAATTTACGTTTTCTTTTCTGGTATATCTTTTTAAGCACAATTAAACAATTCTGGTGTGTAAAAACCTGCCAAAAGTACATGTGGTTGTATGAAAATTTTGATGAAAAAGTTATTCCTAAACTTTAATAAGGGTTTTGATCAGCTTTCACTTTATCAAACTTCTCAGCTATCCACTTGCCCACTTTATCTTCCAAGATGAATTTTACAAACAGCCTAGTGCTAATCAGTTTTGGAAAACGGCAGCATCAAATCAAAACCTCTTAGCCTGAGGGATAGGAGTCATGGATATGAAAAAGGAAACAGCATTGTTAGGACTGGACTAGGCCTCTGTGTTTTATTAGATGATGAAATAATGATTTTGAAGCCACACAAGAAGTTTGCAAAAATTGGAGAACTAGCCGGAATCCTGCCATCTCAGCATGAGAGTAGAACTTTGGAGCCCATAGGATAGGAGTCATGGGCCTGGAGAAGGAAACATAATTGTTATGATTGGACTGGGCACCAGTATATTACTAAATGATGAAATAATGTTTTTAAGCGACAAAAGAAGGTTGCTAAAGGCAATAGAGCCAGCCAGGATTTGTGTGGTGTGATTTGTTTCATCTTTTGTGTTTGGTAGTCGAGTGGACCGAAGTTGTAATTTTCTGAGTACAAATATGATTGCAACATTGACCACCCCTACTGGAACAAAATATTGTGCATGGAACAGGATTAGTTTTTTTATATTCCTTACCTCAATCTATGTCCTCCATGTCGTCGTATGATTATCGCTTTAGGGTCGGAGTCCGTTCTCACATGGCTCATTTGGTTATACCTCTTACCTGAAATGTCTCATACATTATCCTAGCAAGTTTATATTTTCGTCATGTAACGTTTCGACTTCGGTGATGGTATGAAGTTCTGAAAACGTTATATTATACGTGATAGTCTAGTCTTGCGGCGGTCACTGAGGCAGAGTCTGTCGGTTAACTTACAGATGTATTAAAGTTGTTCAAGCGGACCTCGCGTTTTAATGTACAGACTGGCGTGTGATTGCTAGTTCTGCCTGCTGAGGTATCGGGGGCCTGGTTTATATACCAGGACGACCCTGCCCCCAGCCTCCGACGCTCGTTACATAAACATTAGTTGGGTGCGGCCGATACCGACACTACGCGCACAAAAACTCGTTGGCGGCGCACAGTACAGCGCTGGAAAACCAAGGTGAGCGATTAACAGTCGATCGGTAATAATGCCGGATACCAAAAAGCATATGTACAAAAACCCGCAAATCAATCGGCCGTGGTATGGTGAAGGCCAGCGCGCCCATTACATCGAACGCCTTACACATCGGTAATGACTCACACAACCAAAGAACTGCATGCTCGCGTGACCGAGCGACATTAGTGGAGAACTGAGTAGAAAATAATTGAGAAGATTGAGGAGGTAAACATGAGAGAATTTAGGAGGCAAAACGCGGGTAAACCGCTACAATACCTCCCCCTAATAAAATAAACATTTTTGCATCGAAAAATGTGTGCACAGAAGCCAAGGGCGTAAGTGCCGATAAACAAGCCGGCAGGTAACACACGATACAGGCATATCACGATAATTGTACGAACATGTCACGATAATAAACCACGGGTGTCGCAGTCACACGCAATCATACAGACGGTTGGCCAAACCGCAGTGCCTCACAGGGCCGGTTGTCGACGAGCGACACGGGGTTTGGGTGCGTGTGCACGATGAGCAGGCGCACCACTGGGAGGTTTGGGTTCCACGTACGTCCCTAGATCGAGATGTGTCGTGGGTTCTGCCATGACCGATTCTATGACCGAATGGTGCATGGGGATCGGGCGAACAGCGTCAGCCTCGTTGCGTACGTTGTCGCGATGAGCGGCAACGTCGGCGTTACGAACGTTGTCGCGGTGAGCGGCAACGTCATCACAGTGTGCGGCAACGTCAGCAGGGGAGATACGTTCGCGTTCTGGAGCGACATGGGCAGCTTCACAGAACGTGACGGTGCCGGACGGAGGCGGCGGCGGCGGTATCATAGCCAGCTCGGTGTCTGGCTCTGACGTGAACTGACGTCTGCGTTGCACTAAATCTCTTGATTGACGTCCACAGAAGGACCGACACAGCTTATAGCACGGGCGGCAAAACTTTAGGGCAAAGTATACTATCAGTATTGATATGATTACTATCATTGCCGTTGCCAGCCAAGTGGTAGTGCTAGAGTCCGTTATTACTTGTTCCAATGGTTTGTTTTCGATTTGATCAAAGTATTCCGGAGCCGAGACACCTTGTGACTTGATGTCCGGTAATTGAGGGAGTACTGTACCGTTTAACGGGTCGTTCGCTTTTTGAATTGATCGAGACCATTGGGGTTTCCAAATGGGCAGCGGGTGTTCATCAATGAGGTTTTGGGCCGAAAAAGAAGGTAACGTTAAAATGGATTCTTGGGCATAATACGGCGGCAGGTAAAACGAGTCTCCTGATGCTGAACATTCCGGTTGAAGTGTGATAATCGAAACCGTTTTCTCAATACGTTTGGTTGGTTCCGCTGGGGCTGTTTGACAGACAATAGTCAAGGTGAATGGTCGTGGTGTCACCACAAGCCATTGACCTTGTGTCAGATAGTGTGCTTGAGGAGCGTTTCGCGTGATCTTTATTCGGGTTGCACAGTATTGATCAACATCGATCCGTGAATGCCGAAAAAGGGCTATTGCACATGATGTAGATGAAGTGGTTGCGTATGCCGGCTCATTGAGCTGGCAATACAGTGTTTTCGTCAAGACGCACGGCTCAATTTCATTTTCGTTGGGTTGAATGTAAAACTGGCGGTTTTCCGAGATTAGGAGGTATTTTGGCTCATTTGGCAAATAGTGGATGGACACGTTGTGGTTACCATGTGGTACCTCGTAGGGGTAGAATCGAAAAATATCAAAGGCATACAAAGTATGCAGGAGTGGAATGTAGAACATGAAGTGATATCCATCTGACGTGGAGACTACCTTAGCCTTTGCCATCTCTACATATGGGTCTACTGTATCATATGGTAAAGCAAAATTGCTAGGTAATTCCTTTTTGATTTGTCTCAGAGTTCTTTTGAAGAATCTGGGTGGGAGTTGGCTTGGATGGATAATTCCAGCATGACCGAGGGCAATTTTGTGAGAGAGGTCTTGGAGTTCAATGTGTAGTGTTTGCATACACCTGGTAACTAAATGTAGATCTTCTCCCAGTTCGGTCAGCGCATATAGAATTTTGATAGCCGTAGCGTTGCGTAGGCTATAGTACAGATTTCGGCAAGTGTCTTCTAAAGCGTTTACTTGGTCTCGAAGGGTTCGGCATGCCTTACGGTTCGTTTTGGTCGCAACTCTAGTAGAGTTTAGTACCGAAAGCGTACCATTGAATGTATGAGCCAAAATCATTTCCTTTGAATTGACAAGTTCAACATTGTTAGCCAAGTGCTTGATTTCCGAATCTGTTGCTGTACCAAATAAGTAATTCATCGCGTTACCTATTCCATTAATAATGCCACGTTTTGCACGGGTCTTCGAAGGTATTCCCAGGAGCGGACCATAAAAGCGTCTGATGGACGAATGCTCGTGCATGAGCTGCGTAAGTGATTGACGCGTTACGTTCAGGCCATGTTCCAACATCAGTGTTTCAGAGCCGTTTCCGCTTGATGCGTAATTTTGTTCTAATTTGCCCAAGATATATTGTACGTTTTTAGCCATTGAGGAGATATGGTTCAATTGTTTACGGTACGGAACTGTGCTCACGGAAATCGTTATTGCCCAAGAGCTGTAGCTGGGGTAGACCTTTCCGAGCGGTATAAACAGATGGCCGGGATCTTGTGGATCCGTTGGTGTGCCGGTTGAGGCCATGACACCGAGACCGATGCAGCAGAGCCAGACAGAGAGTTGACTGATGAATGCCATTCCGCCTGTAACACAGAAGTGTTCCGTTACTAGACGTAGAGATGCGGTAAAACATCTAGTACAAAGAGAGCAGCGTTCCTGACAAACGTATTCCAATTGGACAAAGCATCATCTTCCTGATGCTTTGTAGAGATGACGTCTGCATGTGCAAGATCCATCTGTGAAAATTCCGAAAGGGTACGTTGTAGTTTTTCTACAACACCTTCGTCCTCGTTAGAACCAGGGCGTTTGGCACCTCTATAACGATAGGGGTCAGTGGAAACCTGTGGAGGTTCGGATCCGTCATCAGGCTTGTGTCGGGATCTGAGATTATACCTATGGGTAGGTAAATCAGAGTCGTCACAAGGACGCTTCAAAGGATTAGGATAGCTCCGAAATCCTTGCTGTAACTGCTGTCTTTCATTCTTACCTTCGTCCGGTAACGGGGGTAAGGGAACAATAATGTCAGACAGTGGTTCTGGATCCTGTTGGTTCTGCTCTCGTTGTTCGTACCAAGTCCTGTTAACGAAGGGTAATCTTACCGCTCTCATTGGCTGAACTCTGGTCGGCTCCTCTGGTTTACTTACTCTGTTGGGTACGTGTACGGGAGGGCTCACCTTTTCATATGTCCGTCTCCAAATATCATTTGTGTCTCTATGCCTAAGATTTTCAGAGTGGACCAATTTCGTTTTGTTTGTGATCATATTTTTGATTTCATAGTTTCCTGGACCTTTTTGGGCCAATATGTGGTACTGTGGTTTCCAATGTGTTGTTAATTTTGTAGATTTCCCAGGCCTTACGGTTGGATCGTAGTAATAAACGGCGTCTCCAGGGAGGAATTTTGATGGAGTGGATCGCTTGGCTATCAATTCTTTGTTTCTTTCTCTAGCTTCTTCTAGGTTTTCGGTTACCTGTTGATAGGCGTCGTGTAATCTTTCGAACATGTTTGGCACGTAATCTTCTCCTGTGTAATGTTCTCTTACTTTTAGTAATCCATCTATGCCTAAAACTGGATCTCGACCGTGAAGAATGAAGAAAGGGGAGTAATTTGTTGACTCCTGTTTGCTGGTCCGATAGGCAGCTAAACAAGCATCGAGTACCTGATCCCAATTGTCTTGTTCCTCATTAATTTTCTTTGCAATCATTTCGTTCATGACTCGATGGAACCGTTCTACCTTTCCATTGGAAGCTGCATGATAACTAGAGGTATGAATTCTAGCAATACCAAGTTCTTTCATTACTGTATCTAATACAGCATTGCAGTATTCGGTTCCTTGGTCACTAATGATCAAACGGGGACATCCATGTCTAGGTAAGAATTCTTCAAGTATGATTCGTGCGATTGTATCGGCCTGTTTGTTGGGGATTGCATAAGCCTCTGGCCAACCACTGAAATGATCAAGCAATGTGCAAACATATTGGTTGCCTCGCGCCGATGTAGGATAGGGACCACAAGTATCAATGCCTATGATCTCCATCGGGAATCTCGGCATTTGCATGTCAAGAATGGGCCTGCGTTCCTTCTTTAATTTCTTTCGATTGCATGTTTCACAAGTCAAGACGTATTCTTTGATATCTTTTAACATTCCTGGCCAAAAGTATGACTTTTGTGCTTTGTCTACTGTCTTCTCGATTCCTAAATGGCCTCCAAAGAATCCATCGTGCAGCTCTGCAAGCACTTGTTTACGCAATATGCGCGGCAGTACCAGCTGCAACCGGGTATGGGGTCTAGTTTTTGTTCCTGGACTGACGTGGTACAAGAGGTCATCTTGTAAACAGAATTGCTCACGAGGGTTGGACGCGACGTTTTTGTCGGTGCAGGCCTGGATTAAATCGCTAATCTGTTTATCTTTCCTTTGTAAGTCTGACAGCTCGGCATGCTCAAATGCGTTGGACTTTAGCAGATCGTCTGTTGCAATTTCTGGTTCGCTGCAAGATTCTGCACGGTCTGTTGCAAAATATGCTGTATCTATCACGTTGGCATCGCCTTTCCAATCAAAGTTGTCTGTTTCTAAGTGAACTTCGCCCTGTGTTCCATTTCGCAATCGAGAGAGCGTGTCAGCAGTGATATTCTGTGGTCCAGAGATATACTCAATTTTGCAACCGAATTCACCAAGCATGATTGCCCAACGTTGAATACGTGGATTTTTCATTTCACTGGTGAACAGATGTTTCAGGGGTTTGTGATCTGTAAAAATTGTGATATCTGTTCCTAGCACAATGGGTCTTAATTTTTGTAGGCTGTAAATGATAGCATACGCTTCTCTTTCAATTGTTGGCCATTTTTGCTGAGCCTCGGTAAATTGATGTGAAACATATTGTATGACCCTTGGTTTATCTTCTATACGTTGCATCAAGACTGAACCAATTGCAAACTGACTTGCGTCCGTGTACAGTTGGAGGGGCTGAGAAATATCGGGAAATGCCAAGATAGGTGCTTCGGTCAAACACTGTTTGAGCGTTTCAAATGCAGCTTGTGCTTCCTTGTTCCATTTAAATTTAGCATTTTTCTTTGTCAGGATCGTGAGGGGTCGAGCTATTTTACTGAACTCGGAAACGTACTTTCTGTAGTAAGATGCCATTCCTAGGAAACTTCTTACTTCTTTCACGGAAGCGGGCGGTTGCATGTTTTTGATAACTGCTATTTTGTTGGGATCTACGGAGATTCCTTCGTCTGAAACGACGTGACCTAGATAATTCAATTCTTTACGCAAAATGTCACACTTTGAGATCTTTAGTTTCAAATTTGCCTTCCTCAATTTGTCACAAACGATTTGGATATGTTGGAGATGTTGTTCAAATGTCTCACTGAAAATGATGATGTCATCAATGAAAACTCTACAAAAGGAGCTTATTTCACCAAGTACCTTGTTCATGAGGTTGTTAAAGTAGGCGGGGGCACCTGCCAAACCGAACGGCATTGAAATAAACTCGTAAGATTGATTTCCGGTCGAGAAAGCCGTTTTTGGAACATCTTTCTCCTTTACTTTGACTTGCCAAAAACCTGACTTGAGATCTAAGCAGCTACGGTACTTAGATTTGCCTAACGCATACAAAATGTCCTCCGTATTGGGGATACTGGGTGCTGGGACGATTGTTACTGCGTTAATTTTTCGAAAGTCAATGCATACTCTCTTTGTTCCATCCTTTTTAGGTACAATGATTACAGGCGATAACCATGGAGAGTTACTATGTCGAATAATTCCTGCATCGTGCATTTCTTTGATATGATCATCGAGCATTGCTCGATGTGCTAGCGGTAGTCTATATGGTCTTTGCCGAATGGGAGGATGATTTCCTGTGTCAATTCCAATCTCTAAAGCGTTTGTGACAGATAATTCACTGTCCTTCAAGACGAATACGTCTAAATTTTGACTTAAAACTTCTACTAGACGGGACTTCTCTGGGTCTGTAATATGATTCAATTTGAAAGTGTCTAATTTCTCTTTGTCTAATGACTTTTCGTTTTCCGCGACATTAGTTGATATCGTATGTATATCGACTTCATCTTCTGATGCATATGATCGAGCAACACCAAGAACTTGTCCTGCTTTAAAGGAAACAAATCGTCCTGTTTCATTCACGATCTCCCACGGAATGTGCTTATTTTTGGCTATTTTCACAATAGCATTGGGCAACAAGATGCCTGGTTCATCAACCAAACATGGGGAGGAATGTAGTTGAGAGATCTCGAACTGATCTCCTGGCTTCTTTTGTCTTGTGATTGAACATTTGACTTGGACGTTTGATCGGGGATAAACGTTCACTGTTTCCGATAATCTCACTAGATTTACGCCTTCTGAGTCTGAATCATTCTTCTTCTTCAACGAAAAGACAGCCTTTCCTATGGTCATTGTGAGGTTTTCGAAATCCAATTGGGCTTTGCGGGATGATAAGAAATCTATACCGAGAATCATGTCACGGCTCAGGTCCTTGATTACGACAAAATCATGATACATGCGCACTTTGCCAAGGGTGATTCTGATCTGAACTTGTTTGGTTATTTTTAGCTTATGTCCTGTAGCAGACACTAGTTCTAGGTTCCTTTCGTTTTTCACGGGTTTTACGTATTTCTCGTCACATAATTCAAGGAATTCTTCATTGATAAGTGAGAAAATGTGCTCCAGTATCCAACAATGATCTAAACGGGTTTTTACCTATGTGAATGTCGACATATGGACAATCGGGACTTACCTCGTTGATGCGTGCCTTCTGCACTCGTTCGCTGTGAGGCGACTCTAGTTTCCCTGCGGTACCTGTGCCTGTTGGCCTCTGGGCTGCTGCTGTTGTGGCTGATTGTTCTGCAACCAGTACATTCTTTTACGACATTTTCTTTGAATGTGGCCCACAATATGGCAGAAACTGCAAATGGGAGTACCTGTGTCTGTGTATTGATGCCTCCTTTGGTCTTGTCTGACGGTTACGTTCATATTGTCGGGGCGGTCTTTCATGATACCGATCGGGCGGTGTTCTTACCTGTGGTTGCGGAGCGTTCGGTACGTAGGACGGGTTGGATGGTTCTGGCACCTGGTTCGCCTGAGGGTATGGTGTTGTCGTTACTTTGGGTCTTAGTTCGTCTAAAGCGGATTTCAGAACAGACATTACCTCATTTTTGATTTCTTTCTTGATGTCCTGGATCGCATTGACATCCATGGGTTCCTCTGCGGGCAGATGGGGATCTGCGTATACACCTTTTTGGTCGATTATCAGATTCTTTCGCTTTGCTTCCAAAGCGATCTCAATGGTGTGAGCCATGGTTCTGGGCTCTTTTTGGATGAGCGTGATGCGGATTCTTTGATCTTTTAGACCATCCGCAAAATGCCTGATGAGTTGTTCTTTGATCATATCAGGGAGGTCATCTGCATGGTGCCCGTAGGCTTCGAAAACGTTTGTCATGAACCTGTTTCCGTATTGTTCGAGTAATTCGTGCGCCTTCTGCTTGGAATGAGACAGCTGGATGCGCAGGCTATTTGCGTCTTTCAATTTTGAATATTCTTCAATAAGTAGTCGTTTGAAGTCATACCATTTTCTATCGGAGGGCCTGACGTTCCGTGTCCAACTATAGTAGAATCGCTCAGCCGTCCCTGTCAGGTACTGGCTGGCGGCTACCAGGGTTGTCTGATCGTCTTCATTACAATTTTGGTGGACCTTATCGATTGTCTCTATCCACTCGGTTAGTCCTTTGGCTGTCAGTCCGTCAAACGATTTTAGGTTTTTCAGATAGGTTTCAGCTCGTCTACTATACAATAGTTGTTTGCCTATTTCACTTAGTGCCTCTGTGTCAAGAGAGTCGGGAGGTAGGGGTGGCATTGCCTGCTCGGCACGATGTCCCAAAGCCATGTCAAAATCGGGGTTCATAATACAATACACACAAATTTACACACTATGTACCTTTGGTTTCAGTCCCAGTTTTCCTCTTCCTCTACAGCTGTTGCTCCGACGGCTCCGACAGTGACAGGTCCGAGTGCTCCTCCTGTAACAGCTTCTGCAACTGTCCTGGGGAAAGTTCCAGCGGCTGTTCCTGCTGCTCCAGCGGTGGAAGAGACTGCTCCTGTTCCAGCGGTGTCAGGGAGTTCCTTTGCTAAACGGGCTTCCTCTGCTATGATGGCGTCTAGGTCTCGTGCCTCCTGCTCCTCTTCTGTGTCTGAGAAACTCGTATTTACGCGAGCAATTTCGAGTGCTCGACGGGAGAGTGCCTCTTTATATTTGTATTGGACGAAACGAGGACTTTTGGCGAGCTCTTCTTGCGAGAGTCGTGGTAGCGGAGGATATCTATTGCAGATTCGGGCTGACGCGATGGGGTGCTGAGCAACGGGTACGCCTCCTTCGATTTTAGAGAAGTACGAAGCGATGTCCCTGGTGCGGAAGTCCGGTGGAAGGTTTTGTGGTGGTGCAAGTAGCTTACCTCGTTGTCTCCTTTTCTTTGGCGTCACTACTTCCGGTACTGTGGTTGTTTGGACGGCTTGATCTTTGCAGAGAGGAGGTATTAAGCTGGGGCGATTTGGTCTGCAGGTGTAGCTCTCAGCGGTGATTGCTGAATCGTGCCGTGCCCGTGCGAAATCGAGGGAGATTGCTACGGCCTCTGGTCCACAGCAACGATGTAGGCACACTGGACAACAACAGCGGTGCAATCCTACAACGGAAGTGGTGGCGAGCTGGCACCCACAGTCGTGGCAAGCACCACACCCTTTGCAGCACTTGGTACGAGGCTTAGTGTGACAAATGCACTCGTGATCCAAGTTCCTCTGGCTGAAATACCACTCAACGTGTTGGTAGCAGAGTAAAAAGCGGATTTCCTCAAAATCCTTCTTGAGGGTGAGAACCGTCCTGAGGATGTCCCAACAAATGCAGGGACCGTGTTCCAAAGCGTCCAAGTCGCTTGGTGAAACCAATACTGGCTTGTCGTGAATGGGAAATAAGGGGATCTCAAAAACTTGTTGGCTCGCCAGCTTGCCGATAATTATCTCCCTTATATATCAGTATTCTTCTAGTCTTCTATTCCCTTCTCACCTCAGGTAGTAGTTGGTCTTTTGGCTCACCTCAGCGGTTGTAGTTCATCCGCAGGTCACCCGGCACCATTGTAACGTTTCGACTTCGGTGATGGTATGAAGTTCTGAAAACGTTATATTACGTGATAGTCTAGTCTTGCGGCGGTCACTGAGGCAGAGTCTGTCGGTTAACTTACAGATGTATTAAAGTTGTTTCAAGCGGACCTCGCGTTTTAATGTACAGACTGGCGTGTGATTGCTAGTTCTGCCTGCTGAGGTATCGGGGGCCTGGTTTATATACCAGGACGACCCTGCCCCCAGCCTCCGACGCTCGTTACATAAACATTAGTTGGGTGCGGCCGATACCGACACTACGCGCACAAAAACGGGTTGGCGGCGCACAGTACAGCGCTGGAAAACCAAGGTGAGCGATTAACAGTCGATCGGTAATAATGCCGGATACCAAAAAGCATATGTACAAAAACCCGCAAATCAATCGGCCGTGGTATGGTGAAGGCCAGCGCGCCCATTACATCGAACGCCCACGAACCTTACACATCGGTAATGACTCACACAACCAAAGAACTGCATGCTCGCGTGACCGAGCGACATTAGTGGAGAACTGAGTAGAAAATAATTGAGAAGATTGAGGAGGTAAACATGAGAGAATTTAGGAGGCAAAACGCGGGTAAACCGCTACAATACCTCCCCCTAATAAAATAACATTTTTGCATCGAAAAATGTGTGCACAGAAGCCAAGGGCGTAAGTGCCGATAAACAAGCCGGCAGGTAACACACGATACAGGCATATCACGATAATTGTACGAACATGTCACGATAATAAACCACGAGTGGCGCAGTCACACGCAATCATACAGACGGTTGGCCAAACCGCAGTGCCTCACAGGGCCGGTTGTCGACGAGCGACACGGGGTTTGGGTGCGTGTGCACAATGAGCAGGCGCACCACTGGGAGGTTTGGGTTCCACGTACGTCCCTAGATCGAGATGTGTCGTGGGTTCTGCCATGACCGATTCTATGACCGAATGGTGCATGGGGATCGGGCGAACAGCGTCAGCCTCGTTGCGTACGTTGTCGCGATGAGCGGCAATGTCGGCGTTACGAACGTTGTCGCGGTGAGCGGCAACGTCATCACAGTGTGCGGCAACGTCAGCAGGAGAGATACGTTCGCGTTCTGGAGCGACATGGGCAGCTTCACAGAACGTGACGGTGCCGGACGGAGGCGGAGGCGGCGGTATCATAGCCAGCTCGGTGTCTGGCTCTGACGTGAACTGACGTCTGCGTTGCACTAAATCTCTTGATTGACGTCTACAGAAGGACCGACACAGCTTATAGCACGGGCGGCAAAACTTTAGGGCAAAGTATACTATCAGTATTGATATGATTACTATCATTGCCGTTGCCAGCCAAGTGGTAGTGCTAGAGTCCGTTATTACTTGTTCCAATGGTTTGTTTTCGATTTGATCAAAGTATTCCGGAGCCGAGACACCTTGTGACTTGATGTCCGGTAATTGAGGGAGTACTGTACCGTTTAACGGGTCGTTCGCTTTTTAAATTGATCGAGACCATTGGGGTTTCCAAATGGGCAGCGAGTGTTCATCAATGAGGTTTTGGGCCGAAAAAGAAGGTAACGTTAAAATGGATTCTTGGGCATAATACGGCGGCAGGTAAAACGAGTCTCCTGATGCTGAACATTCCGGTTGAAGTGTGATAATCGAAACCGTTTTCTCAATACGTTTGGTTGGTTCCGCTGGGGCTGTTTGACAGACAATAGTCAAGGTGAATGGTCGTGGTGTCACCACAAGCCATTGACCTTGTGTCAGATAGTGTGCTTGAGGAGCGTTTCGCGTGATCTTTATTCGGGTTGCACAGTATTGATCAACATCGATCCGTGAATGCCGAAAAAGGGCTATTGCACATGATGTAGATGAAGTGGTTGCGTATGCCGGCTCATTGAGCTGGCAATACGGTGTTTTCGTCAAGACGCACGGCTCAATTTCATTTTCGTTGGGTTGAATGTAAAACTGGCGGTTTTCTGAGATTAGGAGGTATTTTGGCTCATTTGGCAAATAGTGGATGGACACGTTGTGGTTACCATGTGGTACCTCGTAGGGGTATAATCGAAAAATATCAAAGGCATACAAAGTATGCAGGAGTGGAATGTAGAACATGAAGTGATATCCATCTGACGTGGAGACTACCTTAGCCTTTGCCATCTCTACATATGGGTCTACTGTATCATATGGTAAAGCAAAATTGCTAGGTAATTCCTTTTTGATTTGTCTCAGAGTTCTTTTGAAGAATCTGGGTGGCAGAAGGCTTGGATGGATAATTCCAGCATGACCGAGGGCAATTTTGTGAGAGAGGTCTTGGAGTTCAATGTGTAGTGTTTGCATACACCTGGTAACTAAATGTAGATCTTCTCCCAGTTCGGTCAGCGCATATAGAATTTTGATAGCCGTAGCGTTGCGTAGGCTATAGTACAGATTTCGGCAAGTGTCTTCTAAAGCGTTTACTTGGTCTCGAAGGGTTCGGCATGCCTTACGGTTCGTTTTGGTCGCAACTCTAGTAGAGTTTAGTACTGAAAGCGTACCATTGAATGTATGAGCCAAAATCATTTCCTTTGAATTGACAAGTTCAACATTGTTAGCCAAGTGCTTGATTTCCGAATCTGTTGCTGTACCAAATAAGTAATTCATCGCGTTACCTATTCCATTAATAATGCCACGTTTTGCACGGGTCTTCGAAGGTATTCCCAGGAGCGGACCATAAAAGCGTCTGATGGACGAATGCTCGTGCATGAGCTGCGTAAGTGATTGACGCGTTACGTTCAGGCCATGTTCCAACATCAGTGTTTCAGAGCCGTTTCCGCTTGATGCGTAATTTTGTTCTAATTTGCCCAAGATATATTGTACGTTTTTAGCCATTGAGGAGATATGGTTCAATTGTTTACGGTACGGAACTGTGCTCACGGAAATCGTTATTGCCCAAGAGCTGTAGCTGGGGTAGACCTTTCCGAGCGGTATAAACAGATGGCCGGGATCTTGTGGATCCGTTGGTGTGCCGGTTGAGGCCATGACACCGAGACCGATGCAGCAGAGCCAGACAGAGAGTTGACTGATGAATGCCATTCCGCCTGTAACACAGAAGTGTTCCGTTACTAGACGTAGAGATGCGGTAAAACATCTAGTACAAAGAGAGCAGCGTTCCTGACAAACGTATTCCAATTGGACAAAGCATCATCTTCCTGATGCTTTGTAGAGATGACGTCTGCATGTGCAAGATCCATCTGTGAAAATTCCGAAAGGGTACGTTGTCGTTTTTCTACAACACCTTCGTCCTCGTTAGAACCAGGGCGTTTGGCACCTCTATAACGATAGGGGTCAGTGGAAACCTGTGGAGGTTCGGATCCGTCATCAGGCTTGTGTCGGGATCTGAGATTATACCTATGGGTAGGTAAATCAGAGTCGTCACAAGGACGCTTCAAAGGATTAGGATAGCTCCGAAATCCTTGCTGTAACTGCTGTCTTTCATTCTTACCTTCGTCCGGTAACGGGGGTAAGGGAACAATAATGTCAGACAGTGGTTCTGGATCCTGTTGGTTCTGCTCTCGTTGATCGTACCAAGTCCTGTTAACGAAGGGTAATCTTACCGCTCTCATTGGCTGAACTCTGGTCGGCTCCTCTGGTTTACTTACTCTGTTGGGTACGTGTACGGGAGGGCTCACCTTTTCATATGTCCGTCTCCAAATATCATTTGTGTCTCTATGCCTAAGATTTTCAGAGTGGACCAATTTCGTTTTGTTTGTGATCATATTTTTGATTTCATAGTTTTCTGGACCTTTTTGAGCCAATATGCGGTACTGTGGTTTCCAATGTGTTGTTAATTTTGTAGATTTCCCAGGCCTTACGGTTGGATCGTAGTAATAAACGGCGTCTCCAGGGAGGAATTTTGATGGAGTGGATCGCTTGGCTATCAATTCTTTGTTTCTTTCTCTAGCTTCTTCTAGGTTTTCGGTTACCTGTTGATAGGCGTCGTGTTATCTTTCGAACATGATTGGCACGTAATCTTCTCCTGTGTAATGTTCTCTTACTTTTAGTAATCCATCTATGCCTAAAACTGGATCTCGACCGTGAAGAATGAAGAAAGGGGAGTAATTTGTTGACTCCTGTTTGCTGGTCCGATAGGCAGCTAAACAAGCATCGAGTACCTGATCCCAATTGTCTTGTTCCTCATTAATTTTCTTTGCAATCATTTCGTTCATGACTCGATGGAACCGTTCTACCTTTCCATTGGAAGCTGCATGATAACTAGAGGTATGAATTCTAGCAATACCAAGTTCTTTCATTACTGTATCTAATACAGCATTGCAGTATTCGGTTCCTTGGTCACTAATGATCAAACGGGGACATCCATGTCTAGGTAAGAATTCTTCAAGTATGATTCGTGCGATTGTATCGGCCTGTTTGTTGGGGATTGCGTAAGCCTCTGGTCAACCACTGAAATGATCAACCAATGTGCAAACATATTGGTTGCCTCGCGCCGATGTAGGATAGGGACCACAAGTATCAATGCCTATGATCTCCATCGGGAATCTCGGCATTTGCATGTCAAGAATGGGCCTGCGTTCCTTCTTTAATTTCTTTCGATTGCATGTTTCACAAGTCAAGACGTATTCTTTGATATCTTTTAACATTCCTGGCCAAAAGTATGACTTGTACTTTGTCTACTGTCTTCTCGATTCCTAAATGGCCTCCAAAGAATCCATTGTGCAGCTCTGCAAGCACTTGTTTACGCAATATGCGCGGCAGTACCAGCTGCAACCGGGTATGGGGTCTAGTTTTTGTTCCTGGACTGACGTGATACAAGAGGTCATCTTGTAAACAGAATTGCTCACGAGGGTTGGACGCGACGTTTTTGTCGGTGCAGGCCTGGATCAAATCGCTAATCTGTTTATCTTTCCTTTGTAAGTCTGACAGCTTGGCGTGCTCAAATGCGTTGGACTTTAGCAGATCGTCTGTTGCAATTTCTGGTTCGCTGCAAGATTCTGCACGGTCTGTTGCAAAATATGCTGTATCTATCACGTTGGCATCGCCTTTACAATCAAAGTTGTCTGTTTCTAAGTGAACTTCGCCCTGTGTTCCATTTCTCAATCGAGAGAGCGTGTCAGCAGTGATATTCTGCGGTCCACAGATATACTCAATTTTGCAACCGAATTCACCAAGCATGATTGCCCAACGTTGAATACGTGGATTTTTCATTTCACTGGTGAACAGATGTTTCAGGGGTTTGTGATCTGTAAAAATTGTGATATCTGTTCCTAGCACAATGGGTCTTAATTTTTGTAAGCTGTAAATGATAGCATACGCTTCTCTTTCAATTGTTGGCCATTTTTGCTGAGCCTCGGTAAATTGATGTGAAACATATTGTATGACCCTTGGTTTATCTTCTATACGTTGCATCAAGACTGAACCAATTGCAAACTGACTTGCGTCCGTGTACAGTTGGAAGGGCTGAGAAATATCGGGAAATGCCAAGATAGGTGCTTCGGTCAAACACTGTTTGAGCGTTTCAAATGCAGCTTGTGCTTCCTTGTTCCATTTAAATTTAGCATTTTTCTTTGTCAGGATCGTGAGGGGTCGAGCTATTTTACTGAATTCGGAAACGTACTTTCTGTAGTAAGATGCCATTCCTAGGAAACTTCTTACTTCTTTCCCGGAAGCGGGCGGTTGCATGTTTTTGATAACTGCTATTTTGTTGGGATCTACGGAGATTCCTTCGTCTGAAACGACGTGACCTAGATAATTCAATTCTTTACGCAAAATGTCACACTTTGAGATCTTTAGTTTCAAATTTGCCTTCCTCAATTTGTCACAAACGATTTGGATATGTTGGAGATGTTGTTCAAATGTCTCACTGAAAATGATGATGTCATCAATGAAAACTCTACAAAAGGAGCTTATTTCACCAAGTACCTTGTTCATGAGGTTGTTAAAGTAGGCGGGGGCACCTGCCAAACCGAACGGCATTGAAATAAACTCGTAAGATTGATTTCCGGTCGAGAAAGCCGTTTTTGAAACATCTTTCTCCTTTACTTTGACTTGCCAAAAACCTGACTTGAGATCTAAGCAGCTACGGTACTTAGATTTGCCTAACGCATACAAAATGTCCTCCGTATTGGGGATACTGGGTGCTGGGACGATTGTCACTGCGTTAATTTTTCGAAAGTCAATGCATACTCTCTTTGTTCCATCCTTTTTAGGTACAATGATTACAGGCGATAACCATGGAGAAATACTATGTCGAATAATTCCTGCATCGTGCATTTCTTTGATATGATCATCGAGCATTGCTCGATGTGCTAGCGGTAGTCTATATGGTCTTTGCCGAATGGGAGGATGATTTCCTGTGTCAATTTCAATCTCTAAAGCGTTTGTGACAGATAGTTCACTGTCCTTCAAGACAATACGTCTAAATTTTGACTTAAAACTTCTACTAGACGGGACTTCTCTGGATCTGTAATATGATTCAATTTGAAAGTGTCTAATTTCTCTTTGTCTAATGACTTTTCGTTTTCCGCGACATTAGTTGATATCGTATGTATATCGACTTCATCTTCTGATGCATATGATCGAGCAACACCAAGAACTTGTCCTGCTTTAAAGGAAACAAATCGTCCTGTTTCATTCACGATTTCCCACGGAATGTGCTTATTTTTGGCTATTTTCACAATAGCATTGGGCAACAAGATGCCTGGTTCATCAACCAAACATGGGGAGGAATTAACACTTAAACCAACACAGCAGGCAGATGAACGCGTTTCGACAAAAATTGTCTTTTTCAGCATCTATGGTAGGAGGGATAAGGAACCCGTCATTAAGACATTCAGCAGTTTCATCGTTTGGATTTTTGTGCAAAATTATCGTGCGATAGAAATATAAAGGCACCGTTTTTGAGGATATTCCAATAATGCTTCTTGAATTATTCTAAAATGTATACAAGCAAGCTTCGATATGAGACAATCTAGCCTTATCACTGTTTTAAATAATGTTCTATTTTTATTTTATCATCATTATTGTTTTTGTTATTATTATATAAAACTTTTTTTCTCTCTCTCTTTGCTTAACCAACTCCTAATACAGCCGCAGATTTTGCCCATTTCATGAAGCCTGGCCTAAGATTAAAAGTATCATTTTTAGCTATATGTGCTGCTTCTGTAGCTTTCCTATTATCTTTGTTTTTTACAAACTGCTATAATTTTAGCTCTATCCCAGTTTGGTAGATGATTTGTTTTCATGGAATGTATGACAAATGCACTGAATTCTGAGTTGTTTCGAAGGTCTCTTCTATGTTCTTTTAATCTTGTTTTTAGACCCCGTCCTGTTTCACCTATATACGATTTCGTACACGACCCGCACGGCACCTGGTACACTACACTTTTTGGTTCTGAGTCATCTGATCTTTCTTTTTTCGCTAAGATGCTACTAAGTTTTTTACCGGAACAAAATGCTACTTTGCAACCCGTTTCTTCAAGTTTGTTTGCAATAATTTCAGCTGGTTTGGAGTAAGGTATCGTAACACATCGTATCTGTTCCTTTTGTTGGATTTCGCGGATCGTTTTCTTATATCTAGAGCTTTCTTTTTCATATTTATCAGAAATCCTCTCGGATATTTTAGCTTCGTGAACGAGGTCATAATATGTTCTATCTCTTCTTGCAGGTATTCATCACTACAAATACGGAAGGCCCTAAGAAAAAATCCTAATACTACTCCTCGCTTCACCCTATCACTGTGACCTGAGTAATAATGTACATAGCATTCCTTGTTCGTTGGCTTTCGATATACTTTGAATTTAACTTCGGCACTCCTAACAATCTCTGTGTCAAGGAAAGCTAGAGTTCTCTGATGTTCTTTTTCAATGGTGAACTGGATTTTCGGATCAACTGAGTTTAGTTGATTGAGTTTAGTTTCTAAGTCCATATCATTGGGGACTACAACTAATATGTCATCGACATATCGAGCCCAGATCACATTTGACCCCATTATCTCTAGGTAATGATGTTTTTCAAGCCATTCCATGTATAGGCATGCAGCAACTGGGCTTAACGGTGAACCCATCGCAAGACCACTGTGTTGAAAGTACTCATCCGAGTTGAAAGTGAAACCACCAAAATTCATGCACATTTTTAGCAATTTTAAATAGTCTTGTTTTGGTAAGGGCAGCTGGTCAGGGTTCATGTTCTTTGTTACGGATTCGATAGCTTTCATTGCCCCCTCTACTGAAACGTTCGTAAATAATGATTTAACATCAAAACTGGCTAGAAACTTATCTGAGAAGTCGATGTCCTTAATTTTCATCATGAGGTCATCAGTATTCTGGAGGTGTGCGTCGCTGACGGCACCCAACGAGCTTGATAGGGGTCTTGCTAATACTTTGGCGATACGATGAGGAGCACTGCCAATCCCTGACGTAATGGGACGCATCGGTATATTTGTTTTGTGCAGCTTTGGAAGACCGCGCATTCGTGGTGCGGTAGGAGCCTCTTCCAGAAGGTGAAGGAGTTGTTTTCCCTTTTCAGACTTTTGTAACAGTTTTCTTGTTTCTTGGTTGAATTTCTTACTGAGTTTTTCAATAAATCCAGAAGCTTTTTTCTCATAGGTATCTGTGTCTTGTAAGAGATTCTTCATTTTGTTTATGTATGCAGCCTTATCCAATATCACAACTCCTCCTCCTTTATCCGCTTGAGTGTTGATTATTGACCGGTCATTGGCAAGGCTCTTCAACGCGTTCATGTATCTTCTAGGTAGTTTATCAGGTTCTTTGTCCGTTAGAGCCTTACAGCATAACAGAATGCCTTGTATAAATCCCTTCTCTATATCATCCTCGTAATATTTGTAGTTCCTACGGACATGATCTACATAATGATCTTTGTCTCTGCCTGTATCAAACTTGAAACCAAGAGATAACGCTTCTTTTTCATAATTACTGAGTGACCGTGTTGATAAATTTGTAACTATGTCAACGTTCCCGGCTTCTTTCCATGGACTAGCATCGCACAGATTCTTCAGTTTTTGTTTGAGTTTCGCTTTTTGTTTGTCTTTGAATTTGTTGAGCTTTGTTCGTAATGATATCGACAATTGTATTCCCTTTAGTTCGTCTTTTAGAACATATATCTTGTCTTTTATTTCAGCACATGCTTCTTCGAGGAAAGAACGTGCAGAAGCACTAAAGGGATGATCTTTTCTTTTAAGTTGTTGAGGAGCTGATTTTGGTAAAACTTGTTCAATGATACAGTCTTGAAGGAATTTTAAGCGATTGAAACTGCTGGATATCTTTTTTCTGGTGACGAATTCTTGTCTCTCTGTGATGTTGGTTTCGATGTTCATGTCAGACAATTGTATAACAGTGGTTGACAGATATTAACACTTAAACCAACACAGCAGGCAGATGAACGCGTTTCGACAAAAATTGTCTTTTTCAGCATCTATGGTAGGAGGGATAAGGAACCCGTCATTAAGACATTCAGCAGTTTCATCGTTTGGATTTTTGTGCAAAATTATCGTGCGATAGAAATATAAAGGCACCGTTTTTGAGGATATTCCAATAATGCTTCTTGAATTATTCTAAAATGTATACAAGCAAGCTTCGATATGAGACAATCTAGCCTTATCACTGTTTTAAATAATGTTCTATTTTTATTTTATCATCATTATTGTTTTTGTTATTATTATATAAAACTTTTTTCTCTCTCTTTGCTTAACCGACTCCTAATACAGCCGCAGATTTTTCCCATTTCATGAAGCCTGGCCTAAGATTAAATTAGCCTGGCTTAAGATAAATTGTCATTATACTATAGATGCTGAAAAAGACAATTTTTGTCGAAACGCGTTCATCTGCCTGCTGTGTTGGTTTAAGTGTTAATATCTGTCAACCACTGTTATACAATTGTCTGACATGAACATCGAAACCAACATCACAGAGAGACAAGAATTCGTCACCAGAAAAAAGATATCCAGCAGTTTCAATCGCTTAAAATTCCTTCAAGACTGTATCATTGAACAAGTTTTACCAAAATCAGCTCCTCAACAACTTAAAAGAAAAGATCATCCCTTTAGTGCTTCTGCACGTTCTTTCCTCGAAGAAGCATGTGCTGAAATAAAAGACAAGATATATGTTCTAAAAGACGAACTAAAGGGAATACAATTGTCGATATCATTACGAACAAAGCTCAACAAATTCAAAGACAAACAAAAAGCGAAACTCAAACAAAAACTGAAGAATCTGTGCGATGCTAGTCCATGGAAAGAAGCCGGGAACGTTGACATAGTTACAAATTTATCAACACGGTCACTCAGTAATTATGAAAAAGAAGCGTTATCTCTTGGTTTCAAGTTTGATACAGGCAGAGACAAAGATCATTATGTAGATCATGTCCGTAGGAACTACAAATATTACGAGGATGATATAGAGAAGGGATTTATACAAGGCATTCTGTTTTGCTGTAAGGCTCTAACGGACAAAGAACCTGATAAACTACCTAGAAGATACATGAACGCGTTGAAGAGCCTTGCCAATGACCGGTCAATAATCATTACTCAAGCGGATAAAGGAGGAGGAGTTGTGATATTGGATAAGGCTGCATACATAAACAAAATGAAGAATCTCTTACAAGACACAGATACCTATGAGAAAAAAGCTTCTGGATTTATTGAAAAACTCAGTAAGAAATTCAACCAAGAAACAAGAAAACTGTTACAAAAGTCTGAAAAGGGAAAACAACTCCTTCACCTTCTGGAAGAGGCTCCTACCGCACCACGAATGCGCGGTCTTCCAAAGCTGCACAAAACAAATACACCGATGCGTCCCATTACGTCAGGGATTGACAGTGCTCCTCATCGTATCGCCAAAGTATTAGCAAGACCCCTATCAAGCTCGTTGGGTGCCGTCAGCGACGCACACCTCCAGAATACTGATGACCTCATGATGAAAATTAAGGACATCGACTTCTCAGATAAGTTTCTAGCCAGTTTTGATGTTAAATCATTATTTACGAACGTTTCAGTAGAGGGGGCAATGAAAGCTATCGAATCCGTAACAAAGAACATGAACCCTGACCAGCTGCCCTTACCAAAACAAGACTATTTAAAATTGCTAAAAATGTGCATGAATTTTGGTGGTTTCACTTTCAACTCGGATGAGTACTTTCAACACAGTGGACTTGCGATGGGTTCACCGTTAAGCCCAGTTGCTGCATGCCTATACATGGAATGGCTTGAAAAACATCATTACCTAGAGATAATGGGGTCAAATGTGATCTGGGCTCGATATGTCGATGACATATTAGTTGTAGTCCCCAATGATATGGACTTAGAAACTAAACTCAATCAACTAAACTCAGTTGATCCGAAAATCCAGTTCACCATTGAAAAAGAACATCAGAGAACTCTAGCTTTCCTTGACACAGAGATTGTTAGGAGTGCCGAAGTTAAATTCAAAGTATATCGAAAGCCAACGAACAAGGAATGCTATGTACATTATTACTCAGGTCACAGTGATAGGGTGAAGCGAGGAGAAGTATTAGGATTTTTTCTTAGGGCCTTCCGTATTTGTAGCGATGAATACCTGCAAGAAGAGATAGAACATATTATGCCCTCGTTCACGAAGCTAAAATATCCGAGAGGATTTCTGATAAATATGAAAAAGAAAGCTCTAGATATAAGAAAACGATCCGCGAAATCCAACAAAAGGAACAGATACGATGTGTTACGATACCTTACTCCAAACCAGCTGAAATTATTGCAAACAAACTTGAAGAAACGGGTTGCAAAGTAGCATTTTGTTCTGGTAAAAAACTTAGTAGCATCTTAGCGAAAAAGAAAGATCAGATGACTCAGAACCAAAAAGTGTAGTGTACCAGGTGCCGTGCGGGTCGTGTACGAAATCGTATATAGGTGAAACAGGACGGGGTCTAAAAACAAGGTTAAAAGAACATAGAAGAGACCTTCGAAACAACTCAGAATTCAGTGCATTTGTCATACATTCCATGAAAACAAATCATCTACCAAACTGGGATAGAGCTAAAATTATAGCAGTTTGTAAAAACAAAGATAATAGGAAAGCTACAGAAGCAGCACATATAGCTAAAAATGATACTTTTAATCTTAGGCCAGGCTTCATGAAATGGGCAAAATCTGCGGCTGTATTAGGAGTTGGTTAAGCAAAGAGAGAGAGAAAAAAAAAGTTTTATATAATAATAACAAAAACAATAATGATGATAAAATAAAAATAGAACATTATTTAAAACAGTGATAAGGCTAGATTGTCTCATATCGAAGCTTGCTTGTATACATTTTAGAATAATTCAAGAAGCATTATTGGAATATCCTCAAAAACGGTGCCTTTATATTTCTATCGCACGATAATTTTGCACAAAAATCCAAACGATGAAACTGCTGAATGTCTTAATGACGGGTTCCTTATCCCTCCTACCATAGATGCTGAAAAAGACAATTTTTGTCGAAACGCGTTCATCTGCCTGCTGTGTTGGTTTAAGTGTTAATATCTGTCAACCACTGTTATACAATGGGGAGGAATGTAGTTGAGAGATCTCGAACTGATCTCCTGGCTTCTTTTGCCGTGTGATTGAACATTTGACTTGGACGTTTGATCGGGGGTAAACGTTTACTGTTTCTGATAATCTCACTAGATTTACGCCTTCTGAGTCTGAATCATTCTTCTTCTTCAACGAAAAGACAGCCTTTCCTATGGTCATTGTGAGGTTTTCGAAATCCAATTAGGCTTTGCTGGGATGATAAGAAATCTATACCGAGAATCATGTCACGGCTCAGGTCCTTGATTACGACAAAATCATGATACATGCGTACTTTGCCAAGGGTGATTCTGATCTGAACTTGTTTGGTTATTTTTAGCTTATGTCCTGTAGCAGACACTAGTTCTAGGTTCCTTTCGTTTTTCACGGGTTTTACGTATTTCTCGTCACATAATTCAAGGAATTCCTCGTTGATAAGTGAGAAATGTGCTCCAGTATCCAATAGTGATCTAAACGGGTTTTTACCTATGTGAATGTCGACATATGGACAATCGGGACTTACCTCGTTGATGCGTGCCTTCTGCACTCGTTCGCTGTGAGGCGACTCTAGTTTCCCTGCGGTACTTGTGCCTGTTGGCCTCTGGGCTGCTGCTGTTGTGGCTGATTGTTCTGCAACCAGTACATTCTTTTACGACATTTTCTTTGAATGTGGCCCACAATATGGCAGAAACTGCAAATGGGAGTACCTGTGTCTGTGTATTGATGCCTCCTTTGGTCTGTCTGACGGTTACGTTCATATTGTCGGGGCGGTCTTTCATGATACCGATCGGGCGGTGTTCTTACCTGTGGTGGCGGAGCGTTCGGTACGTAGGACGGGTTGGATGGTTCTGGCACCTGGTTCGCCTGAGGGTATGGTGTTGTCGTTACTTTGGGTCTTAGTTCATCTAAAGCGGATTTCAGAACAGACATTACCTCATTTTTGATTTCTTTCTTGATGTCCTGGATCGCATTGACATCCATGGGTTCCTCTGCGGGTAGATGGGGATCTGCGTATACACCTTTTTGGTCGATTATCAGATTCTTTCGCTTCGCTTCCAAAGCGATCTCAATGGTGTGAGCCATGGTTCTGGGCTCTTTTTGGATGAGCGTGATGCGGATTCTTTGATCTTTTAGACCATCTGCAAAATGCCTGATGAGTTGTTCTTTGATCATATCAGGGAGGTCATCCGCATGGTGCCCGTAGGCTTCGAAAACGTTTGTCATGAACCTGTTTCCGTATTGTTCGAGTAATTCGTGCGCCTTTTGCTTGGAATGAGACAGCTGGATGCGAAGGCTATTTGCGTCTTTCAATTTTGAATATTCTTCAATAAGTAGTCGTTTGAAGTCATACCATTTTCTATCGGAGGGCCTGACGTTCCGTGTCCAACTATAGTAGAATCGCTCAACCGTCCCTGTCAGGTACTGGCTGGCGGCTACCAGGGTTGTCTGATTGTCTTCATTACAATTTTGATGGACCTTATCGATTGTCTCTATCCACTCGGTTAGTCCTTTGGCTGTCAGTCCGTCAAACGATTTTAGGTTTTTCAGATAGGTTTCAGCTCATCTACTATACAATAGTTGTTTGCCTATTTCACTTAGTGCCTCTGTGTCAAGAGAGTCGGGAGGTAGGGGTGGCATTGCCTGCTCGGCACGATGTCCTAAAGCCATGTCAAAATCGGGGTTCATAATACAATACACACAAATTTACACACTATGTACCTTTGGTTTCAGTCCCAGTTTTCCTCTTCCTCTACAGCTGTTGCTCCGACGGCTCCGACAGTGACAGGTCCGAGTGCTCCTCCTGTAACAGCTTCGGCAACTGTCCTGGGGAAAGTTCCAGCGGCTGTTCCTGCGGCGGCTCCTGCTCCAGCGGTGGAAGAGACTGCTCCTGTTCCAGCGGTGTCAGGGAGTTCCTTTGCTAAACGAGCTTCCTCTGCTATGATGGCGTCTAGGTCTCGTGCCTCCTGCTCCTCTTCTGTGTCTGAGAAACTCGTATTTACGCGAGCAATTTCGAGTGCTCGACGGGAGAGTGCCTCTTTATATTTGTATTGGACGAAACGAGGACTTTTGGCGAGCTCTTCTTGCGAGAGTCGTGGTAGCGGGGGATATCTATTGCAGATTCGGGCTGACGCGATGGGGTGCTGAGCAACGGGTACGCCTCCTTCGATTTTAGAGAAGTACGAAATGATGTCCCTGGTGCGGAAGTCTGGTGAAAGGTTTTGTGGTGGTGCAAGTAGCTTACCTCGTTGTCTCCTTTTCTTTGGCGTCACTACTTCCGGTACTGTGGTTGTTTGGACGGCTTGATCTTTGCAGAGAGGAGGTATTAAGCTGGGGCGATTTGGTCTGCAGGTGTAGCTCTCAGCGGTGATTGCTGAATCGTGCCGTGCCCGTGCAAAATCGAGGGAGATTGCTACGGCCTCTGGTCCACAGCAACGATGTAGGCACACTGGACAACAACAGCGGTGCAATCCTACAACGGAAGTGGTGGCGAGCTGGCCCCACAGTCGTGGGAAGCACCACACCCTTTGCAGCACTTGGTACGAGGCTTAGTGTGACAAATGCACTCGTGATCCAAGTTCCTCTGGCTGAAATACCACTCAACGTGTTGGTAGCAGAGTAAAAAGCGGATTTCCTCAAAATCCTTCTTGAGGGTGAGAACCGTCCTGAGGATGTCCCAACAAATGCAGGGACCGTGTTCCAAAGCGTCCAAGTCGCTTGGTGAAACCAATACTGGCTTGTCGTGAATGGGAAATAAGGGGATCTCAAAAACTTGTTGGCTCGCCAGCTTGCCGATAATTATCTCCCTTATATATCAATATTCTTCTAGTCTTCTATTCCCTTCTCACCTCAGGTAGTAGTTGGTCTTTTGGCTCACCTCAGCGGTTGTAGTTCATCCGGGTCACGGCACCATTGTAACGTTTCGACTTCGGTGATGGTATGAAGTTCTGAAAACGTTATATTATACGTGATAGTCTAGTCTTGCGGCGGTCACTGAGGCAGAGTCTGTCGGTTAACTTACAGATGTATTAAAGTTGTTCAAGCGGACCTCGCGTTTTAATGTACAGACTGGCGTGTGATTGCTAGTTCTGCCTGCTGAGGTATCGGGGGCCTGGTTTATATACCAGGACGACCCTGCCCCCAGCCTCCGACGCTCGTTACATAAACATTAGTTGGGTGCGGCCGATACCGACACTACGCGCACAAAAACTCGTTGGCGGCGCACAGTACAGCGCTGGAAAACCAAGGTGAGCGATTAACAGTCGATCGAATGCCGGATACCAAAAAGCATATGTACAAAAACCCGCAAATCAATCGGCCGTGGTATGGTGAAGGCCAGCGCGCCCATTACATCGAACGCTTACACATCGGTAATGACTCACACAACCAAAGAACTGCATGCTCGCGTGACCGAGCGACATTAGTGGAGAACTGAGTAGAAAATAATTGAGAAGATTGAGGAGGTAAACATGAGAGAATTTAGGAGGCAAAACGCGGGTAAACCGCTACAATACCTCCCCCTAATAAAAAAAACATTTTTGCATCGAAAAATGTGTGCACAGAAGCCAAGGGCGTAAGTGCCGATAAACAAGCCGGCAGGTAACACACGATACAGGCATGTCACGATAATTGTACGAACATGTCATGATAATAAACCACGGGTGTCGCAGTCACACGCAATCATACAGACGGTTGGCCAAACCGCAGTGCCTCACAGGGCCGGTTGTCGACGAGCGACACGGGGTTTGGGTGCGTGTGCACGATGAGCAGGCGCACCACTGGGAGGTTTGGGTTCCACGTACGTCCCTAGATCGAGATGTGTCGTGGGTTCTGCCATGACCGATTCTATGACCGAATGGTGCATGGGGATCGGGCGAACAGCGTCAGCCTCGTTGCGTACGTTGTCGCGATGAGCGGCAACGTCGGCGTTACGAACGTTGTCGCGGTGAGCGGCAACGTCATCACAGTGTGCGGCAACGTCAGCAGGAGAGATACGTTCGCGTTCTGGAGCGACATGGGCAGCTTCACAGAACGTGACGGTGCCGGACGGAGGCGGCGGCGGCGGTATCATAGCCAGCTCGGTGTCTGGCTCTGACGTGAACTGACGTCTGCGTTGCACTAAATCTCTTGATTGACGTCTACAGAAGGACCGACACAGCTTATAGCACGGGCGGCAAAACTTTAGGGCAAAGTATACTATCAGTATTGATATGATTACTATCATTGCCGTTGCCAGCCAAGTGGTAGTGCTAGAGTCCGTTATTACTTGTTCCAATGGTTTGTTTTCGATTTGATCAAAGTATTCCGGAGCCGAGACACCTTGTGACTTGATGTCCGGTAATTGAGGGAGTACTGTACCGTTTAACGGGTCGTTCGCTTTTTGAATTGATCGAGACCATTGGGGTTTCCAAATGGGCAGCGGGTGTTCATCAATGAGGTTTTGGGCCGAAAAAGAAGGTAACGTTAAAATGGATTCTTGGGCATAATACGGCGGCAGGTAAAACGAGACTCCTGATGCTGAACATTCCGGTTGAAGTGTGATAATCGAAACCGTTTTCTCAATACGTTTGGTTGGTTCCGCTGGGGCTGTTTGACAGACAATAGTCAAGGTGAATGGTCGTGGTGTCACCACAAGCCATTGACCTTGTGTCAGATAGTGTGCTTAAGGAGCGTTTCGCGTGATCTTTATTCGGGTTGCACAGTATTGATCAACATCGATCCGTGAATGCCGAAAAAGGGCTATTGCACATGATGTAGATGAAGTGGTTGCGTATGCCGGCTCATTGAGCTGGCAATACGGTGTTTTCGTCAAGACGCACGGCTCAATTTCATTTTCGTTGGGTTGAATGTAAAACTGGCGGTTTTCTGAGATTAGGAGGTATTTTGGCTCATTTGGCAAATAGTGGATGGACACGTTGTGGTTACCATGTGGTACCTCGTAGGGGAAGAATCGAAAAATATCAAAGGCATACAAAGTATGCAGGAGTGGAATGTAGAACATGAAGTGATATCCATCTGACGTGGAGACTACCTTAGCCTTTGCCATCTCTACATATGGGTCTACTGTATCATATGGTAAAGCAAAATTGCTAGGTAATTCCTTTTTGATTTGTCTCAGAGTTCTTTTGAAGAATCTGGGTGGCAGAAGGCTTGGATGGATAATTCCAGCATGACCGAGGGCAATTTTGTGAGAGAGGTCTTGGAGTTCAATGTGTAGTGTTTGCATACACCTGGTAACTAAATGTAGATCTTCTCCCAGTTCGGTCAGCGCATATAGAATTTTGATAGCCGTGGCGTTGCGTAGGCTATAGTACAGATTTCGGCAAGTGTCTTCTAAAGCGTTTACTTGGTCTCGAAAGGTTCGGCATGCCTTACGGTTCGTTTTGGTCGCAACTCTAGTAGAGTTTAGTACTGAAAGCGTACCATTGAATGTATGAGCCAAAATCATTTCCTTTGAATTGACAAGTTCAACATTGTTAGCCAAGTGCTTGATTTCCAAATCTGTTGCTGTACCAAATAAGTAATTCATCGCGTTACCTATTCCATTAATAATGCCACGTTTTGCACGGGTCTTCGAAGGTATTCCCAGGAGCGGACCATAAAAGCGTCTGATGGACGAATGCTCGTGCATGAGCTGCGTAAGTGATTGACGCGTTACGTTCAGGCCATGTTCCAACATCAGTGTTTCAGAGCCGTTTCCGCTTGATGCGTAATTTTGTTCTAATTTGCCCAAGATATATTGTACGTTTTTAGCCATTGAGGAGATATGGTTCAATTGTTTACGGTACGGAACTGTGCTCACGGAAATCGTTATTGCCCAAGAGCTGTAGCTGGGGTAGACCTTTCCCAGCGGTATAAACAGATGGCCGGGATCTTGTGGATCCGTTGGTGTGCCGGTTGAGGCCATGACACCGAGACCGATGCAGCAGAGCCAGACAGAGAGTTGACTGATGAATGCCATTCCGCCTGTAACGCAGAAGTGTTCCGTTACTAGACGTAGAGATGCGGTAAAACATCTAGTACAAAGAGAGCAGCGTTCCTGACAAACGTATTCCAATTGGACAAAGCATCATCTTCCTGATGCTTTGTAGAGATGACGTCTGCATGTGCAAGATCCATCTGTGAAAATTCCGAAAGGTTACGTTGTCGTTTTTCTACAACACCTTCGTCCTCGTTAGAACCAGGGCGTTTGGCACCTCTATAACGATAGGGGTCAGTGGAAACCTGTGGAGGTTCGGATCCGTCATCAGGCTTGTGTCGGGATCTGAGATTATACCTATGGGTAGGTAAATCAGAGTCGTCACAAGGACGCTTCAAAGGATTAGGATAGCTCCGAAATCCTTGCTGTAACTGCTGTCTTTCATTCTTACCTTCGTCCGGTAACGGGGGTAAGGGAACAATAATGTCAGACAGTGGTTCTGGATCCTGTTGGTTCTGCTCTCGTTGATCGTACCAAGTCCTGTTAACGAAGGGTAATCTTACCGCTCTCATTGGCTGAACTCTGGTCGGCTCCTCTGGTTTACTTACTCTGTTGGGTACGTGTACGGGAGGGCTCACCTTTTCATATGTCCGTCTCCAAATATCATTTGTGTCTCTATGCCTAAGATTTTCAGAGTGGACCAATTTCGTTTTGTTTGTGATCATATTTTTGATTTCATAGTTTTCTGGACCTTTTTGAGCCAATATGCGGTACTGTGGTTTCCAATGTGTTGTTAATTTTGTAGATTTCCCAGGCCTTACGGTTGGATCGTAGTAATAAACGGCGTCTCCAGGGAGGAGTTTTGATGGAGTGGATCGCTTGGCTATCAATTCTTTGTTTCTTTCTCTAGCTTCTTCTAGGTTTTCGGTTACCTGTTGATAGGCGTCGTGTTATCTTTCGAACATGATTGGCACGTAATCTTCTCCTGTGTAATGTTCTCTTACTTTTAGTAATCCATCTATGCCTAAAACTGGATCTCGACCGTGAAGAATGAAGAAAGGGGAGTAATTTGTTGACTCCTGTTTGCTGGTCCGATAGGCAGCTAAACAAGCATCGAGTACCTGATCCCAATTGTCTTGTTCCTCATTAATTTTCTTTGCAATCATTTCGTTCATGACTCGATGGAACCGTTCTACCTTTCCATTGGAAGCTGCATGATAACTAGAGGTATGAATTCTAGCAATACCAAGTTCTTTCATTACTGTATCTAATACATCATTGCAGTATTCGGTTCCTTGGTCACTAATGATCAAACGGGGACATCCATGTCTAGGTAAGAATTCTTCAAGTATGATTCGTGCGATTGTATCGGCCTGTTTGTTGGGGATTGCGTAAGCCTCTGGCCAACCACTGAAATGATCAACCAATGTGCAAACATATTGGTTGCCTCGCGCCGATGTAGGATAGGGACCACAAGTATCAATGCCTATGATCTCCATCGGGAATCTCGGCATTTGCATGTCAAGAATGGGCCTGCGTTCCTTCTTTAATTTCTTTCGATTGCATGTTTCACAAGTCAAGACGTATTCTTTGATATCTTTTAACATTCCTGGCCAAAAGTATGACTTTTGTACTTTGTCTACTGTCTTCTCGATTCCTAAATGGCCTCCAAAAGAATCCATCGTGCAGCTCTGCAAGCACTTGTTTACGCAATATGCGCGGCAGTACCAGCTGCAACCGGGTATGGGGTCTAGTTTTTGTTCCTGGACTGACGTGGTACTGTGACGTAGGGTTCGGTGGAAGAGCCGATGGAAGTTTTTTTTAAATTTCATTCTAATATAACATATGTTTGAAGTTAATAAAGTTCCGAAAGAACACCTCCCCCATTGTCGCAAATATTTCGGGAGATGGGTAGCATGGACAGGCACTGGATTGCACACACAGAGAACCAACAAACATTGCAATGG
Source organism: Lepas anatifera (assembly GCA_034440635.1). Taxonomy (NCBI): domain Eukaryota; kingdom Metazoa; phylum Arthropoda; class Thecostraca; family Lepadidae; genus Lepas; species Lepas anatifera. Next base: position 22,339 of record JAOTON010001430.1, on the reverse strand, counting down.
GCATGACAGCACACGAAATAACGAGCCGGACATGCATAAAAATGGGTAACTTAAGTGCCAAAAATATAAATCCGAGTGGTGGCCAAAATGGGTTGTTGCTAACCTATATTCTATTTTTCCGTGATGTATTGTAAATATGTTCATTGTTGATGTCGTTTCCAGTTTGATTCATTTGATTCAATTAGTTTCAAAGTATCATAATTTTTAATGTTAGAATCTGTGGTGCTCCCTCCCAACTAATCCACATAGGAGTGGTACCTCTGACCGTCTACATCTCCCTTTTTATTATTGCGGCTCTCTACATTTCCCCCTTTCTTATTACTGGATACCTTGCAACTAACCTCCATTTATATTCGGCGTTAAGTTCGTATCAATACCTCAAAGTGCAGTTCCAATCAATATCTCTACTGAAACCCTCGAAGTCCAGTTCTATCAATGAATTCACAAAAACCCTCTAAACTCAAGTGTTCTGTTGAAGCTGGCAATAAAAATATCTAAGTCTCCTCCTATCGATCCTCAATACATGCCCATTATCGCAATGAACACATGTATGCCCGGTATACTTGCTCGTCTTTGACTATCATTTCTACCCTATCGTGCGTGGCATAAACTTAATAAATAAAAATAATAAAAGTCCGAAAAACATTGAGCCAACAGCGATGGTGATGGCTGGGCCAGTCATTCCCCAGATCGGCACCATGGTGTACCGACCGCTCCCAATTTTCAGGCGTTAACATACAGTGCGGGGGCGTCCCAGGCCGCATCTGCTTCCAAGGGATTCGTCAGGCTAATCCTGGCAGCCGACAGGGTCGCCACCCTGACGGAACTGGGTAGCCGCGCCGCTACCCAATTGTCTCCCCTACATGATTCTGAGAGGAAATCGGGCTAATCCCGATACTATCAGGGCCTGTCCTGATAGGGTTGGCTAGGTCTACATCCAGCCAACCTCCTCTATAGCTCTCTCGTTCCTTTGGACTTCTGCTTCGACATAATACTTCTACCTGGGTATTAGCGCCAACATATAGTTCATTCTAAGATGAACTATATGTCCCCTTTCTGACGCTAACCCCTTCCCTAGGGGGTCGTCACCGCTCCTAGGTCTTCGGACCGAGATCGTCATCCCCCGGTGTCATCCTCTTCTTCATCGTCTTCATCATCTTCTTCAAAATCTGCCCGTGGCAACAACAATAGAATTTGCGCCCATGGTAAATCCCGGAGGAGTTGTACACACCCGTTACGTCCCGCGAGCCAAAATGGAAGTGTGGTGTAATATCATCATTCTTCATCACCTACTTATCATTCATCATCACCATCATCGTATCGTCATCATCAATAACTCCCTCCGGTTGAGCTGAATCCCTGGGAAGGGGGCATCTTCTCTTATCTTCTGCTCTGTATCTTGCGCCCTCCCTAACGCACCAGGGATTGACATGCCAAGGATGTCGTCACCTATCCCCCCTTTTCATTCCCCGTCCCAAGCTAGATGGAAGGGTCATCTACACTTGAAGGCCCAGATTTTTGAACGGAACCAATCTTTGAACAACTCGCCGGAACTCGATAATGCGGAGCCCTGGATACTCTGCAAAAAAAACAACAACAAATCGGCACTGCGGTTCTTGGGGAGTAAAATGATAACTCATACGTCTTCACCTCCATTCTAGGTGTCTATCGGACCTTAAACTAGGAACCACTTATACCCCTTACAGTCGATGATGATGTATGAATAATGATCCATTCACTCACGCATCCTTACCAGCCCCCCTTTATACGATTGGATCCCCTATTCTAGACAAATTTCCTCCACCCTCCGATATATGACGCCAAAGTTATCACCTCTAAGGAAGTCCCAGGCAACAATCCCTAGAATACGTTAAACATCCCGTTACTGTAGGGGAGGGAACCGTTAATTTATAACAATGCTATGATTAGTTATCGAGTTCTTAGCGAGCCACCAAGATTGGTCCACAATTTCCGCCCCAATTTCAATCTCCTAATCTTATCAGTCGCCACGCCGGCTCGCTCATCTCCATCTCGCGAGCACATCTTTTGCTTGACTCTACTCTTAATCAATACCCTCATGATAGTCGTCACTTCTATATACGGGCAAGTATACCGGCTCCCTAATATTTTAACTTCCTTACTTCAGCTTTATATAATCTAATGGTTATCATCCATTGTAAGATTCCAGCTCTCAGTTTTCTATACTAAAGTTCTATACTCTCTTCGTACAAAAAAAATCGATATTAGCGAGAGTAAACTAATCTATTGATAGGCTATTCACCACTCAACATATCCTTACTGTGATTGTATACTCCTAACATTTTGATTTACTTGAGCTCATTTACATTAAACTCAACAGGGCGATGGTCCGAAGTCTCGATGTGATCTCTGTGGGCTGTAAAGTACTAACAGTAGATACCATATCAGCCTCCGCCGCGATAATCAATCATAAATATAAAGGAAATTACGTAACGTCAGGTCTAAGTAAAGACTTGCGCTGAGCAGGAAGTAAATTAATATTCCCAACCTTCATTCACCTCAATTTCTATCATCAATATACTTCAATTTCCCTTTTCCCTATAATGTGTAATTATACGATAAACAAATATAAACACAAATGAGCTTCAAATAAACAAATGAAGGCTTCTAAGAAAACGACAATAATTTATTCCGATGTGATCATCACTGTGCATGCCTATGTATACCGTGGATTTTCGTGCAAGGATACGAAGCAGCAAATAGAGCCCGGAAATAAAATGAATAGATGAAAATAAAAACTACAATTAAAAATAAAAGAAACTTCAATATCATTTACAATCATCAATAATTTACAATTATCAACGAATCACATCATCGATGTTCATTCACCATTTAGTATGTACGAAAACGCCTGAAGTTCAAGTATTAATTTACGTTAATGATGAAAAGTAAAATTAAAGGAGCGAGAACAAGCATGTTTCACTTTACTCCATTACTGTGTAGGCAAAATATCAGCGGAGATCTCAAATTTATATGACATGACCCATCATATTACATGAGAACATGTTGTCCATTTTCGGTTATTAACCAAAGGTACAAAGCTGAAAAAAGGGCTGATAAATGCTATTGCAAAACCAAAGATATAGAGCTGTAAAAGGGGCTGATATATGCTATTGCAAAACATGTATAGCTGTGTGTACCTGTTAACATATAAAATTGTCGTGTATGAAAATTAAACAAAGGTCAGCTAAAGGATCGTATATAAAGAATAACTAAACTTACTCATTTAGTATGGATACGCATATCTATCTTTCCGCTAATCTTTATCATTATTCTTCAACATCTTACTAGGCACGGAAGTACCTGACGAAAATGTTTATGACTCTAAAATGAAGAAAATGTGAAAACAGGCAAAGAAGCTGGAAAATATTTTTTCCGCGTCACAATTGCTGCTGGAAAGGCCACTATCGATCTATTTTTCTATACATGTGTTCGATTCTCTAAAAAAATTACGCATTGGTAAACATCATAATATGTGGTGCAGTGTAATTTCCTCAAACCTCTTTATGATCCAACTTATGCAGAGCCGCCCTGTAATACATCTGTACATCGAACATGCTACAGCTCATGGTCACCGCTGCCACGGCCTGCCGTCGCAGCCGCTGCCGTCGACGCTGCGTCGGCAAATTCTCTCCGGCTCACCGGCGGACGCTGTGACGTCACAGGGCACCGAGACACTGTCGGGTCTGTATGACCAAATAAAGCTATGTAGAAGGGGTTGCAGGTGATGGTACATCTACGATGCATCCTGAAGGGATATGTTGCAAAGAATTAACCAAAGGTATTATCATAAGTTTTCGACACGATATTAGAGACTCTCCTAATAATATTGAAACGATCATCGCCTCCGTTTCACTTTCATTTACGTATGTTAATCTTCTCAATTTCTATTGAATGATACCCAAGATGATTTACATTACTTTACCTTTCACATACATTGAACGTTACATTTTTTTCTTTCTCACATATAAATACATTCAGTTTACTTAATACTCATTTTGACTTATGAAGTTGCGATAATAAGGGGGGGTATGTAACATTTAAATACAATTGGAGACATATTTTTCTCATCAATGGCATCATACTTTAATTATATCAACATTCGAGCTAATAATTTCAACGTACTATTCTCATTCCTAAAACATCGACGGCGATCACGAGATTCAGCCTGCCTATGTGCGGTCCCATTTCACCGGAATCTTGCCAACGAAATAACACACATGAAAAAAATCTTGCTGGACTTGCCGGTCTTCCTATGCGTGTGGAAGTGGGCTCGTGCACCCTGCATTTTCCAGGTTTCTGTTACTTGGCAGTGCCCTGGGCAAAAATTGTTGGAGGGTGATCTCAAAATATTTACCAAGAAGCTTAAACATCCAAATTGGCAACACTAATGTTACAACAATTAGCAAAAAAAAAAATAATAGCTCTAGTTTATTAATGCAACATAAATGGTTTATTTTATCATATACTCATTATTATTCTGCATTGTTTTCAACGTAATTAAAGTAATTATCAAGTCTAACGAAATGCAAAGAACGACAGGCAGAAATTTACTGGGTAAATGCTCCTCACTATTTCAAAATTTAACACACTATCACAGAATTTAACTAATAACTCATTATTTTGGAGGGGAGGTTTGTGTCATGGCGTGTGGTATTGTGCGATAAATGTTTCCCCTTCTTGGGGCCCCTTCTACGTCGTTTTTAAACCCTAATCCTGCAGCTAAATTACCGTTACTAATTGCAATGCATGCATATTATATTAATATTACCTTTCTCAATTAATTTATAATTAATCATCAATATTTTACCTGTTCCTTGAGGAGCAATAATTAGCCTCTTATTTATTTGATTTCTTATGCAAAGCCAATACTCAGAGAATCTTCTAGAATATGCGCTGTCAATTTATACGGAACCGATTGCATACACACTCATCAACGGATACTATCATAAACCACAAGGGTCGCGCCTGTAGGGTGTGTTGCATTACCCCCCTGCCCCAAAATTATATACTACTTACCACCAGCCGCTGCAGCAGTCAGCCACACGCCATCGCCTCTCTCGTATCCGGCTCGCGTTTCCTCAGAACGGTGATTTCCCCCTTTTAGTGCACTTTACGCGTTTCGCATTCAGTTCGATACGTGTAGCGATTCCGAGGAATAATAAGACGAATTTAAATGCTGTTACGTTCATTGCTGTTGCTAGTTTATTATAAAGGTTATTAAATATTAGTCCGTTTACGCATCTTACGCTATAAATCTTGCACGCACTCGCACTTTAATCATCCAATCAATATCTACGCTCAAGGCGGCAAGAACTCGAAATTACTCGATTATTATCGATTACTCTAACCGTTTCATAGCACAAGTTATTAAGCTTATTAACATTATAACCGATATTCTTTCATCGGTTCTCAGTCCTCATTTTTACCCTCACCCTTGTAAAAGCTTCGATAGCAAAGCGGGAATTTATTTTTATTTTGGACAGAGTGTTAGGCATTCAAAGAAACAAAACCAAAGCGATCAGTTGCATAGCGACCTTGATAACATAAAAATATAAATTACAATCTACGTTACGACCTCGGTTAGCAATTAGCATGTTAGTTATGATAGGTTGGACTCTACATTCTCATACCTCACTGTATCGAAAAAAATGTACCACAGATTTAGTTGGACATCTCGCAATAAAACGTTCTTCGCTCTTACGCCAGCTAAATTTTTCAACATGTTTCGGAAATCTGCAGTCACTCAACATCACATCGTCCCCGATCAGACACACCTATCCCCCCGTTACTTTCCCCATTTAACATCCTACGTAATATCTGCAATAGCCAAGTACCAAAATTAAATGTTTCGAGGTCTAGTTTCACTCCACGCCATATGCCAAATTCAATCACATAGTTCCACCGAAATCAATATTTCGTCTAAAGTCTGGTCGAAAATTTGGAGGGGAACCACTAATTTTGAACGGCTCGTTATTCCGGGTACTCACATTATGTTGTTTTGTTGTTCCCTGCCCCCAGCACTTGCTTCTGCCGCCGGTGCCCGCGGCGACACCCGCTTAGGACCCGAGCCGTTTGCAGAGTGCTAGGCCTCCCAGACGGTGAAGGATGCATCCCCCTCCCTCCCTCAAAAGGGGGAAGGGTGCGGGCCCGTCGACCTATTGCGCCGGAAATCGGCCCGATGGTCATACCTCCCCAGGGGGGATATGGGTAAGAAACCGTTTTTTACTCTTAAATCCCCCAAAAAGGTGAAATCCACTACTCATTTAATGATTTTTCAATTCGACATAATTTTCCCCCATTTATCAATTTCGACCCGCCATTGCGTTCTCAAATGGTAGCCCCGGTCCACCTCGTGACACACAATGCCTGCTGAGCACTGACTGCTGATAGAAGCGGGTCAGGTACCACGGATGCTGGGGCCTGGTCCGGGAGGCCTAGAAAGAGGGGTGGGGCGCTCCCTGCAATTTTCGACCAGACTTAAGCCTATGTTAAAGCATGTGACATAGCTTAAAAAAACTAAAATTTGACGGTACCCAGCTAACCTATAACATTCCATACTTGGTGCCTATTGCACGCACACCCCAAAAATGTGTCACATCACAGTACAAGAGGTCATCATGTAAACAGAATTGCTCACGAGGGTTGGACGCGACGTTTTTGTCGGTGCAGGCCTGGATCAAATCGCTAATCTGTTTATCTTTCCTTTGTAAGTCTGACAGCTCGGCGCGCTCAAATGCGTTGGACTTTAGCAGATCGTCTGTTGCAATTTCTGGTTCGCTGCAAGATTCTGCACGGTCTGTTGCAAAATATGCTGTATCTATCACGTTGGCATCGCCTTTCCAATCAAAGTTGTCTGTTTCTAAGTGAACTTCGCCCTGTGTTCCATTTCTCAATCGAGAGAGCGTGTCAGCAGTGATATTCTGCGGTCCAGAGATATACTCAATTTTGCAACCGAATTCACCAAGCATGATTGCCCAACGTTGAATACGTGGATTTTTCATTTCACTGGTGAACAGATGTTTCAGGGGTTTGTGATCTGTAAAAATTGTGATATCTGTTCCTAGCACAATGGGTCTTAATTTTTGTAGGCTGTAAATGATAGCATACGCTTCTCTTTCAATTGTTGGCCATTTTTGCTGAGCCTCGGTAAATTGATGTGAAACATATTGTATGACCCTTGGTTTATCTTCTATACGTTGCATCAAGACTGAACCAATTGCAAACTGACTTGCGTCCGTGTACAGTTGGAAGGGCTGAGAAATATCGGGAAATGCCAAGATAGGTGCTTCGGTCAAACACTGTTTGAGCGTTTCAAATGCAGCTTGTGCTTCCTTGTTCCATTTAAATTTAGCATTTTTCTTTGTCAGGATCGTGAGGGGTCGAGCTATTTTACTGAATTCGGAAACGTACTTTCTGTAGTAAGATGCCATTCCTAGGAAACTTCTTACTTCTTTCACGGAAGCGGGCGGTTGCATGTTTTTGATAACTGCTATTTTGTTGGGATCTACGGAGATTCCTTCGTCTGAAACGACGTGACCTAGATAATTCAATTCTTTACGCAAAATGTCACACTTTGAGATCTTTAGTTTCAAATTTGCCTTCCTCAATTTGTCACAAACGATTTGGATATGTTGGAGATGTTGTTCAAATGTCTCACTGAAAATGATGATGTCATCAATGAAAACTCTACAAAAGGAGCTTATTTCACCAAGTACCTTGTTCATGAGGTTGTTAAAGTAGGCGGGGGCACCTGCCAAACCGAACGGCATTGAAATAAACTCGTAAGATTGATTTCCGGTCGAGAAAGCCGTTTTTGGAACATCTTTCTCCTTTACTTTGACTTGCCAAAAACCTGACTTGGGATCTAAGCAGCTACGGTACTTAGATTTGCCTAACGCATACAAAATGTCCTCCGTATTGGGGATACTGGGTGCTGGGACGATTGTCACTGCGTTAATTTTTCGAAAGTCAATGCATACTCTCTTTGTTCCATCCTTTTTAGGTACAATGATTACAGGCGATAACCATGGAGAGTTACTATGTCGAATAATTCCTGCATCGTGCATTTCTTTGATATGATCATCGAGCATTGCTCAATGTGCTAGCGGTAGTCTATATGGTCTTTGCCGAATGGGAGGATGATTTCCTGTGTCAATTTCAATCTCTAAAGCGTTTGTGACAGATAGTTCACTGTCCTTCAAGACGAATACGTCTAAATTTTGACTTAAAACTTCTACTAGACGGGACTTCTCTGGATCTGTAATATGATTCAATTTGAAAGTGTCTAATTTCTCTTTGTCTAATGACTTTTCGTTTTCCGCGACATTAGTTGATATCGTATGTATATCGACTTCATCTTCTGATGCATATGATCGAGCAACACCAAGAACTTGTCCTGCTTTAAAGGAAACAAATCGTCCTATTTCATTCACGATTTCCCACGGAATGTGCTTATTTTTGGCTATTTTCACAATAGCATTGGGCAACAAGATGCCTGGTTCATCAACCAAACATGAGGAGGAATGTAGTTGAGAGATCTTGAACTGATCTCCTGGCTTCTTTTGTCGTGTGATTGAACATTTGACTTGGACGTTTGATCGGGGGTAAACGTTCACTGTTTCTGATAATCTCACTAGATTTACGCCTTCTGAGTCTGAATCATTCTTCTTCTTCAACGAAAAGACAGCCTTTCCTATGGTCATTGTGAGGTTTTTGAAATCCAATTAGGCTTTGCGGGATGATAAGAAATCTATACCGAGAATCATGTCACGGCTCAGGTCCTTGATTACGACAAAATCATGATACATGCGTACTTTGCCAAGGGTGATTCTGATCTGAACTTGTTTGGTTATTTTTAGCTTATGTCCTGTAGCAGACACTAGTTCTAGGTTCCTTTCGTTTTTCACGGGTTTTACGTATTTCTCGTCACATAATTCAAGGAATTCCTCGTTGATAAGTGAGAAATGTGCTCCAGTATCCAATAGTGATCTAAACGGGTTTTTACCTATGTGAATGTCGACATATGGACAATCGGGACTTACCTCGTTGATGCGTGCCTTCTGCACTCGTTCGCTGTGAGGCGACTCTAGTTTCCCTGCGGTACTTGTGCCTGTTGGCCTCTGGGCTGCTGCTGTTGTGGCTGATTGTTCTGCAACCAGTACATTCTTTTACGACATTTTCTTTGAATGTGGCCCACAATATGGCAGAAACTGCAAATGGGAGTACCTGTGTCTGTGTATTGATGCCTCCTTTGGTCTGTCTGACGGTTACGTTCATATTGTCGGGGCGGTCTTTCATGATACCGATCGGGCGGTGTTCTTACCTGTGGTGGCGGAGCGTTCGGTACGTAGGACGGGTTGGATGGTTCTGGCACCTGGTTCGCCTGAGGGTATGGTGTTGTCGTTACTTTGGGTCTTAGTTCATCTAAAGCGGATTTCAGAACAGACATTACCTCATTTTTGATTTCTTTCTTGATGTCCTGGATCGCATTGACATCCATGGGTTCCTCTGCGGGTAGATGGGGATCTGCGTATACACCTTTTTGGTCGATTATCAGATTCTTTCGCTTCGCTTCCAAAGCGATCTCAATGGTGTGAGCCATGCATCTGGGCTCTTTTTGGATGAGCGTGATGCGGATTCTTTGATCTTTTAGACCATCTGCAAAATGCCTGATGAGTTGTTCTTTGATCATATCAGGGAGGTCATCCGCATGGTGCCCGTAGGCTTCGAAAACGTTTGTCATGAACCTGTTTCCGTATTGTTCGAGTAATTCGTGCGCCTTTTGCTTGGAATGAGACAGCTGGATGCGCAGGCTATTTGCGTCTTTCAATTTTGAATATTCTTCAATAAGTAGTCGTTTGAAGTCATATCATTTTCTATCGGAGGGCCTGACGTTCCGTGTCCAACTATAGTAGAATCGCTCAGCCGTCCCTGTCAGGTACTGGCTGGCGGCTACCAGGGTTGTCTGATTGTCTTCATTACAATTTTGATGGACCTTATCGATTGTCTCTATCCACTCGGTTAGTCCTTTGGCTGTCAGTCTGTCAAACGATTTTAGGTTTTTCAGATAGGTTTCAGCTCGTCTACTATACAATAGTTGTTTGCCTATTTCACTTAGTGCCTCTGTGTCAAGAGAGTCGGGAGGTAGGGGTGGCATTGCCTGCTCGGCACGATGTCCTAAAGCCATGTCAAAATCGGGGTTCATAATACAATACACACAAATTTACACACTATGTACCTTTGGTTTCAGTCCCAGTTTTCCTCTTCCTCTACAGCTGTTGCTCCGACGGCTCCGACAGTGACAGGTCCGAGTGCTCCTCCTGTAACAGCTTCGGCAACTGTCCTGGGGAAAGTTCCAGCGGCTGTTCCTGCGGCGGCTCCTGCTCCAGCGGTGGAAGAGGCTGCTCCTGTTCCAGCGGTGTCAGGGAGTTCCTTTGCTAAACGAGCTTCCTCTGCTATGATGGCGTCTAGGTCTCGTGCCTCCTGCTCCTCTTCTGTGTCTGAGAAACTCGTATTTACGCGAGCAATTTCGAGTGCTCGACGGGAGAGTGCCTCTTTATATTTGTATTGGACGAAACGAGGACTTTTGGCGAGCTCTTCTTGCGAGAGTCGTGGTAGCGGGGGATATCTATTGCAGATTCGGGCTGACGCGATGGGGTGCTGAGCAACGGGTACGCCTCCTTCGATTTTAGAGAAGTACGAAGCGATGTCCCTGGTGCGGAAGTCCGGTGGAAGGTTTTGTGGTGGTGCAAGTAGCTTACCTCGTTGTCTCCTTTTCTTTGGCGTCACTACTTCCGGTACTGTGGTTGTTTGGACGGCTTGATCTTTGCAGAGAGGAGGTATTAAGCTGGGGCGATTTGGTCTGCAGGTGTAGCTCTCAGCGGTGATTGCTGAATCGTGCCGTGGCCGTGCGAAATCGAGGGAGATTGCTACGGCCTCTGGTCCACAGCAACGATGTAGGCACACTGGACAACAACAGCGGTGCAATCCTACAACGGAAGTGGTGGCGAGCTGGCCCCACAGTCGTGGCAAGCACCACACCCTTTGCAGCACTTGGTACGAGGCTTAGTGTGACAAATGCACTCGTGATCCAAGTTCCTCTGGCTGGAATTACTGCAATGTTTTAATTTACGTAGCTGTGTATGCTTTATGTATGTTTTTTTATACTGGCAATATATGTGTATGGATGCAAATACCACTCAACGTGTTGGTAGCAGAGTAAAAAGCGGATTTCCTCAAAATCCTTCTTGAGGGTGAGAACCGTCCTGAGGATGTCCCAACAAATGCAGGGACCGTGTTCCAAAGCGTCCAAGTCGCTTGGTGAAACCAATACTGGCTTGTCGTGAATGGGAAATAAGGGGATCTCATAAACTTGTTGGCTCGCCAGCTTGCCGATAATTATCTCCCTTATATATCAGTATTCTTCTAGTCTTCTATTCCCTTCTCACCTCAGGTAGTAGTTGGTCTTTTGGCTCACCTCAGCGGTTGTAGTTCATCCGGGTCACGGCACCATTATAACGTTTCGACTTCGGTGATGGCATGAAGTTCTGAAAACGTTATATTATACGTGATAGTCTAGTCTTGCGGCGGTCACTGAGGCAGAGTCTGTCGGTTAACTTACAGATGTATTAAAGTTGTTCAAGCGGACCTCGCGTTTTAATGTACAGACTGGCGTGTGATTGCTAGTTCTGCCTGCTGAGGTATCGGGGGCCTGGTTTATATACCAGGACGACCCTGCCCCCAGCCTCCGACGCTCGTTACATAAACATTAGTTGGGTGCGGCCGATACCGACACTACGCGCACAAAAACTCGTTGGCGGCGCACAGTACAGCGCTGGAAAACCAAGGTGAGCGATTAACAGTCGATCGGTAATAATGCCGGATACCAAAAGCATATGTACAAAAACCCGCAAATCAATCGGCCGTGGTATGGTGAAGGCCAGCGCGCCCATTACATCGAACGCTTACACATCGGTAATGACTCACACAACCAAAGAACTGCATGCTCGCGTGACCGAGCGACATTAGTGGAGAACTGAGTAGAAAATAATTGAGAAGATTGAGGAGGTAAACATGAGAGAATTTAGGAGGCAAAACGCGGGTAAACCGCTACAATACCTCCCCCTAATAAAAAAACATTTTTGCATCGAAAAATGTGTGCACAGAAGCCAAGGGCGTAAGTGCCGATAAACAAGCCGGCAGGTAACACACGATACAGGCATATCACGATAATTGTACGAACATGTCACGATAATAAACCACGGGTGTCGCAGTCACACGCAATCATACAGACGGTTGGCCAAACCGCAGTGCCTCACAGGGCCGGTTGTCGACGAGCGACACGGGGTTTGGGTGCGTGTGCACGATGAGCAGGCGCACCACTGGGAGGTTTGGGTTCCACGTACGTCCCTAGATCGAGATGTGTTGTGGGTTCTGCCATGACCGATTCTATGACCGAATGGTGCATGGGGATCGGGCGAACAGCGTCAGCCTCGTTGCGTACGTTGTCGCGATGAGCGGCAATGTCGGCGTTACGAACGTTGTCGCGGTGAGCGGCAACGTCATCACAGTGTGCGGCAACGTCAGCAGGAGAGATACGTTCGCGTTCTGGAGCGACATGGGCAGCTTCACAGAACGTGACGGTGCCGGACGGAGGCGGCGGCGGCGGTATCATAGCCAGCTCGGTGTCTGGCTCTGACGTGAACTGACGTCTGCGTTGCACTAAATCTCTTGATTGACGTCTACAGAAGGACCGACACAGCTTATAGCACGGGCGGCAAAACTTTAGGGCAAAGTATACTATCAGTATTGATATGATTACTATCATTGCCGTTGCCAGCCAAGTGGTAGTGCTAGAGTCCGTTATTACTTGTTCCAATGGTTTGTTTTCGATTTGATCAAAGTATTCCGGAGCCGAGACACCTTGTGACTTGATGTCCGGTAATTGAGGGAGTACTGTACCGTTTAACGGGTCGTTCGCTTTTTGAATTGATCGAGACCATTGGGGTTTCCAAATGGGCAGCGGGTGTTCATCAATGAGGTTTTGGGCCGAAAAAGAAGGTAACGTTAAAATGGATTCTTGGGCATAATACGGCGGCAGGTAAAACGAGTCTCCTGATGCTGAACATTCCGGTTGAAGTGTGATAATCGAAACCGTTTTCTCAATACGTTTGGTTGGTTCCGCTGGGGCTGTTTGACAGACAATAGTCAAGGTGAATGGTCGTGGTGTCACCACAAGCCATTGACCTTGTGTCAAATAGTGTGCTTGAGGAGCGTTTCGCGTGATCTTTATTCGGGTTGCACAGTATTGATCAACATCGATCCGTGAATGCCGAAAAAGGGCTATTGCACATGATGTAGATGAAGTGGTTGCGTATGCCGGCTCATTGAGCTGGCAATACGGTGTTTTCGTCAAGACGCACGGCTCAATTTCATTTTCGTTGGGTTGAATGTAAAACTGGCGGTTTTCTGAGATTAGGAGGTATTTTGGCTCATTTGGCAAATGGTGGATGGACACGTTATGGTTACCATGTGGTACCTCGTAGGGGTAGAATCGAAAAATATCAAAGGCATACAAAGTATGCAGGAGTGGAATGTAGAACATGAAGTGATATCCATCTGACGTGGAGACTACCTTAGCCTTTGCCATCTCTACATATGGGTCTACTGTATCATATGGTAAAGCAAAATTGCTAGGTAATTCCTTTTTGATTTGTCTCAGAGTTCTTTTGAAGAATCTGGGTGGCAGAAGGCTTGGATGGATAATTCCAGCATGACCGAGGGCAATTTTGTGAGAGAGGTCTTGGAGTTCAATGTGTAGTGTTTGCATACACCTGGTAACTAAATGTAGATCTTCTCCCAGTTCGGTCAGCGCATATAGAATTTTGATAGCCGTAGCGTTGCGTAGGCTATAGTACAGATTTCGGCAAGTGTCTTCTAAAGCGTTTACTTGGTCTCGAAGGGTTCGGTATGCCTTACGGTTCGTTTTGGTCGCAACTCTAGTAGAGTTTAGTACTGAAAGCGTACCAATGAATGTATGAGCCAAAATCATTTCCTTTGAATTGACAAGTTCAACATTGTTAGCCAAGTGCTTGATTTCCGAATCTGTTGCTGTACCAAATAAGTAATTCATCGCGTTACCTATTCCATTAATAATGCCACGTTTTGCACGGGTCCTCGAAGGTATTCCCAGGAGCGGACCATAAAAGCGTCTGATGGACGAATGCTCGTGCATGAGCTGCGTAAGTGATTGACGCGTTACGTTCAGGCCATGTTCCAACATCAGTGTTTCAGAGCCGTTTCTGCTGGATGCGTAATTTTGTTCTAATTTGCCCAAGATATATTGTACGTTTTTAGCCATTGAGGAGATATGGTTCAATTGTTTACGGTACGGAACTGTGCTCACGGAAATCGTTATTGCCCAAGAGCTGTAGCTGGGGTAGACCTTTCCGAGCGGTATAAACAGATGGCCGGGATCTTGTGGATCCGTTGGTGTGCCGGTTGAGGCCATGACACCGAGATCGATGCAGCAGAGCCAGACAGAGAGTTGACTGATGAATGCCATTCCGCCTGTAACGCAGAAGTGTTCCGTTACTAGACGTAGAGATGCGGTAAAACATCTAGTACAAAGAGAGCAGCGTTCCTGACAAACGTATTCCAATTGGACAAAGCATCATCTTCCTGATGCTTTGTAGAGATGACGTCTGCATGTGCAAGATCCATCTGTGAAAATTCCGAAAGGGTACGTTGTCGTTTTTCTACAACACCTTCGTCCTCGTTAGAACCAGGGCGTTTGGCACCTCTATAACGATAGGGGTCAGTGGAAACCTGTGGAGGTTCGGATCCGTCATCAGGCTTGTGTCGGGATCTGAGATTATACCTATGGGTAGGTAAATCAGAGTCGTCACAAGGACGCTTCAATGGATTAGGATAGCTCCGAAATCCTTGCTGTAACTGCTGTCTTTCATTCTTACCTTCGTCCGGTAACGGGGGTAAGGGAACAATAATGTCAGACAGTGGTTCTGGATCCTGTTGGTTCTGCTCTCGTTGATCGTACCAAGTCCTGTTAACGAAGGGTAATCTTACCGCTCTCATTGGCTGAACTCTGGTCGGCTCCTCTGGTTTACTTACTCTGTTGGGCACGTGTACGGGAGGGCTCACCTTTTCATATGTCCGTCTCCAAATATCATTTGTGTCTCTATGCCTAAGATTTTCGGAGTGGACCAATTTCGTTTTGTTTGTGATCATATTTTTGATTTGATAGTTTTCTGGACCTTTTTGAGCCAATATGCGGTACTGTGGTTTCCAATGTGTTGTTAATTTTGTAGATTTCCTAGGCCTTACGGTTGGATCGTAGTAATAAACGGCGTCTCCAGGGAGGAATTTTGATGGAGTGGATCGCTTGGCTATCAATTCTTTGTTTCTTTCTCTAGCTTCTTCTAGGTTTTCGGTTACCTGTTGATAGGCGTCGTGTAATCTTTCGAACATGATTGGCACGTAATCTTCTCCTGTGTAATGTTCTCTTACTTTTAGTAATCCATCTATGCCTAAAACTGGATCTCGACCGTGAAGAATGAAGAAAGGGGAGTAATTTGTTGACTCCTGTTTGCTGGTCCGATAGGCAGCTAAACAAGCATCGAGTACCTGATCCCAATTGTCTTGTTCCTCATTAATTTTCTTTGCAATCATTTCGTTCATGACTCGATGGAACCGTTCTACCTTTCCATTGGAAGCTGCATGATAACTAGAGGTATGAATTCTAGCAATACCAAGTTCTTTCAATACTGTATCTAATACAGCATTGCAGTATTCGGTTCCTTGGTCACTAATGATCAAACGGGGACATCCATGTCTAGGTAAGAATTCTTCAAGTATGATTCGTGCGATTGTATCGGCCTGTTTGTTGGGGATTGCGTAAGCCTCTGGCCAACCACTGAAATGATCAACCAATGTGCAAACATATTGGTTGCCTCGCGCCGATGTAGGATAGGGACCACAAGTATCAATGCCTATGATCTCCATCGGGAATCTCGGCATTTGCATGTCAAGAATGGGCCTGCGTTCCTTCTTTAATTTCTTTCGATTGCATGTTTCACAAGTCAAGACGTATTCTTTGATATCTTTTAACATTCCTGGCCAAAAGTATGACTTTTGTACTTTGTCTACTGTCTTCTCGATTCCTAAATGGCCTCCAAAGAATCCATCGTGCAGCTCTGCAAGCACTTGTTTACGCAATATGCGCGGCAGTACCAGCTGCAACCGGGTATGGGGTCTAGTTTTTGTTCCTGGACTGACGTGGTACAAGAGGTCATCTTGTAAACAGAATTGCTCACGAGGGTTGGACGCGACGTTTTTGTCGGTGCAGGCCTGGATCAAATCGCTAATCTGTTTATCTTTCCTTTGTAAGTCTGACAGCTCGGCGTGCTCAAATGCGTTGGACTTTAGCAGATCGTCTGTTGCAATTTCTGGTTCGCTGCAAGATTCTGCACGGTCTGTTGCAAAATATGCTGTATCTATCACGTTGGCATCGCCTTTCCAATCAAAGTTGTCTGTTTCTAAGTGAACTTCGCCCTGTGTTCCATTTCTCAATCGAGAGAGCGTGTCAGCAGTGATATTCTGCGGTCCAGAGATATACTCAATTTTGCAACCGAATTCACCAAGCATGATTGCCCAACGTTGAATACGTGGATTTTTCATTTCACTGGTGAACAGATGTTTCAGGGGTTTGTGATCTGTAAAAATTGTGATATCTGTTCCTAGCACAATGGGTCTTAATTTTTGTAGGCTGTAAATGATAGCATACGCTTCTCTTTCAATTGTTGGCCATTTTTGCTGAGCCTCGGTAAATTGATGTGAAACATATTGTATGACCCTTGGTTTATCTTCTATACGTTGCATCAAGACTGAACCAATTGCAAACTGACTTGCGTCCGTGTACAGTTGGAAGGGCTGAGAAATATCGGGAAATGCCAAGATAGGTGCTTCGGTCAAACACTGTTTGAGCGTTTCAAATGCAGCTTGTGCTTCCTTGTTCCATTTAAATTTAGCATTTTTCTTTGTCAGGATCGTGAGGGGTCGAGCTATTTTACTGAATTCGGAAACGTACTTTCTGTAGTAAGATGCCATTCCTAGGAAACTTCTTACTTCTTTCCCGGAAGCGGGCGGTTGCATGTTTTTGATAACTGCTATTTTGTTGGGATCTACGGAGATTCCTTCGTCTGAAACGACGTGACCTAGATAATTCAATTCTTTACGCAAAATGTTACACTTTGAGATCTTTAGTTTCAAATTTGCCTTCCTCAATTTGTCACAAACGATTTGGATATGTTGGAGATGTTGTTCAAATGTCTCACTGAAAATGATGATGTCATCAATGAAAACTCTACAAAAGGAGCTTATTTCACCAAGTACCTTGTTCATGAGGTTGTTAAAGTAGGCGGGGGCACCTGCCAAACCGAACGGCATTGAAATAAACTCGTAAGATTGATTTCCGGTCGAGAAAGCCGTTTTTGAAACATCTTTCTCCTTTACTTTGACTTGCCAAAAACCTGACTTGAGATCTAAGCAGCTACGGTACTTAGATTTGCCTAACGCATACAAAATGTCCTCCGTATTGGGGATACTGGGTGCTGGGACGATTGTCACTGCGTTAATTTTTCGAAAGTCAATGCATACTCTCTTTGTTCCATCCTTTTTAGGTACAATGATTACAGGCGATAACCATGGAGAGTTACTATGTCGAATAATTCCTGCATCGTGCATTTCTTTGATATGATCATCGAGCATTGCTCGATGTGCTAGCGGTAGTCTATATGGTCTTTGCCGAATGGGAGGATGATTTCCTGTGTCAATTTCAATCTTTAAAGCGTTTGTGACAGATAGTTCACTGTCCTTCAAGACGAATACGTCTAAATTTTGACTTAAAACTTCTACTAGACGGGACTTCTCTGGATCTGTAATATGATTCAATTTGAAAGTGTCTAATTTCTCTTTGTCTAATGACTTTTCGTTTTCCGCGACATTAGTTGATATCGTATGTATATCGACTTCATCTTCTGATGCATATGATCGAGCAACACCAAGAACTTGTCCTGCTTTAAAGGAAACAAATCGTCCTGTTTCATTCACGATTTCCCACGGAATGTGCTTATTTTTGGCTATTTTCACAATAGCATTGGGCAACAAGATGCCTGGTTCATCAACCAAACATGGGGAGGAATGTAGTTGAGAGATCCCGAACTGATCTCCTGGCTTCTTTTGTCGTGTGATTGAACATTTGACTTGGACGTTTGATCGGGGGTAAACGTTCACTGTTTCTGATAATCTCACTAGATTTACGCCTTCTGAGTCTGAATCATTCTTCTTCTTCAACGAAAAGACAGCCTTTCCTATGGTCATTGTGAGGTTTTCGAAATCCAATTGGGCTTTGCGGGATGATAAGAAATCTATACCGAGAATCATGTCACGGCTCAGGTCCTTGATTACGACAAAATCATGATACATGCGCACTTTGCCAAGGGTGATTCTGATCTGAACTTGTTTGGTTATTTTTAGCTTATGTCCTGTAGCAGACACTAGTTCTAGGTTCCTTTCGTTTTTCACGGGTTTTACGTATTTCTCGTCACATAATTCAAGGAATTCCTCGTTGATAAGTGAGAAATGTGCTCCAGTATCCAATAATGATCTAAACGGGTTTTTACCTATGTGAATGTCGACATATGGACAATCGGGACTTACCTCGTTGATGCGTGCCTTCTGCACTCGTTCGCTGTGAGGCGACTCTAGTTTCCCTGCGGTACTTGTGCCTGTTGGCCTCTGGGCTGCTGCTGTTGTGGCTGATTGTTCTGCAACCAGTACATTCTTTTACGACATTTTCTTTGAATGTGGCACACAATATGGCAGAAACTGCAAATGGGAGTACCTGTGTCTGTGTATTGATGCCTCCTTTGGTCTGTCTGACGGTTACGTTCATATTGTCGGGGCGGTCTTTCATGATACCGATCGGGCGGTGTTCTTACCTGTGGTGGCGGAGCGTTCGGTACGTAGGACGGGTTGGATGGTTCTGGCACCTGGTTCGCCTGAGGGTATGGTGTTGTCGTTACTTTGGGTCTTAGTTCATCTAAAGCGGATTTCAGAACAGACATTACCTCATTTTTGATTTCTTTCTTGATGTCCTGGATCGCATTGACATCCATGGGTTCCTCTGCGGGTAGATGGGGATCTGCGTATACACCTTTTTGGTCGATTATCAGATTCTTTCGCTTTGCTTCCAAAGCGATCTCAATGGTGTGAGCCATGGTTCTGGGCTCTTTTTGGATGAGCGTGATGCGGATTCTTTGATCTTTTAGACCATCTGCAAAATGCCTGATGAGTTGTTCTTTGATCATATCAGGGAGGTCATCCGCATGGTGCCCGTAGGCTTCGGAAAACGTTTGTCATGAACCTGTTTCCGTATTGTTCGAGTAATTCGTGCGCCTTTTGCTTGGAATGAGACAGCTGGATGCGCAGGCTATTTGCGTCTTTCAATTTTGAATATTCTTCAATAAGTAGTCGTTTGAAGTCATACCATTTTCTATCGGAGGGCCTGACGTTCCGTGTCCAACTATAGTAGAATCGCTCAGCCGTCCCTGTCAGGTACTGGCTGGCGGCTACCAGGGTTGTCTGATCGTCTTCATTACAATTTTGATGGACCTTATCGATTGTCTCTATCCACTCGGTTAGTCCTTTGGCTGTCAGTCCGTCAAACGATTTTAGGTTTTTCAGATAGGTTTCAGCTCGTCTACTATACAATAGTTGTTTGCCTATTTCACTTAGTGCCTCTGTGTCAAGAGAGTCGGGAGGTAGGGGGTGGCATTGCCTGCTCGGCACGATGTCCTAAAGCCATGTCAAAATCGGGGTTCATAATACAATACACACAAATTTACACACTATGTACCTTTGGTTTCAGTCCCAGTTTTCCTCTTCCTCTACAGCTGTTGCTCCGACGGCTCCGACAGTGACAGGTCCGAGTGCTCCTCCTGTAACAGCTTCGGCAACTGTCCTGGGGAAAGTTCCAGCGGCTGTTCCTGCGGCGGCTCCTGCTCCAGCGGTGGAAGAGACTGCTCCTGTTCCAGCGGTGTCAGGGAGTTCCTTTGCTAAACGAGCTTCCTCTGCTATGATGGCGTCTAGGTTTCGTGCCTCCTGCTCCTCTTCTGTGTCTGAGAAACTCGTATTTACGCGAGCAATTTCGAGTGCTCGACGGGAGAGTGCCTCTTTATATTTGTATTGGACGAAACGAGGACTTTTGGCGAGCTCTTCTTGCGAGAGTCGTGGTAGCGGGGGATATCTATTGCAGATTCGGGCTGACGCGATGGGGTGCTGAGCAACGGGTACGCCTCCTTCGATTTTAGAGAAGTACGAAGCGATGTCCCTGGTGCGGAAGTCCGGTGGAAGGTTTTGTGGTGGTGCAAGTAGCTTACCTCGTTGTCTCCTTTTCTTTGGCGTCACTACTTCCGGTACTGTGGTTGTTTGGACGGCTTGATCTTTGCAGAGAGGAGGTATTAAGCTGGGGCGATTTGGTCTGCAGGTGTAGCTCTCAGCGGTGATTGCTGAATCGTGCCGTGGCCGTGCGAAATCGAGGGAGATTGCTACGGCCTCTGGTCCACAGCAACGATGTAGGCACACTGGACAACAACAGCGGTGCAATCCTACAACGGAAGTGGTGGCGAGCTGGCCCCACAGTCGTGGCAAGCACCACACCCTTTGCAGCACTTGGTACGAGGCTTAGTGTGACAAATGCACTCGTGATCGAAGTTCCTCTGGCTGAAATACCACTCAACGTGTTGGTAGCAGAGTAAAAAGCGGATTTCCTCAAAATCCTTCTTGAGGGTGACAACCATCCTGAGGATGTCCCAACAAATGCAGGGACCGTGTTCCAAAGCGTCCAAGTCGCTTGGTGAAACCAATACTGGCTTGTCGTGAATGGGAAATAAGGGGATCTCAAAAACTTGTTGGCTCGCCAGCTTGCCGATAATTATCTCCCTTATATATCAGTATTCTTCTAGTCTTCTATTCCCTTCTCACCTCAGGTAGTAGTTGGTCTTTTGGCTCACCTCAGCGGTTGTAGTTCATCCGGGTCACGGCACCATTGTAACGTTTCGACTTCGGTGATGGTATGAAGTTCTGAAAACGTTATATTATACGTGATAGTCTAGTCTTGCGGCGGTCACTGAGGCAGAGTCTGTCGGTTAACTTACAGATGTATTAAAGTTGTTCAAGAGGACCTCGCGGTTTAATGTACAGACTGGCGTGTGATTGCTAGTTCTACCTGCTGAGGTATCGGGGGCCTGGTTTATATATCAGGACGACCCTGCCCCCAGCCTCCGACGCTCGTTACATAAACATTAGTTGGGTGCGGCCGATACCGACACTACGCGCACAAAAACTCGTTGGCGGCGCACAGTACAGCGCTGGAAAACCAAGGTGAGCGATTAACAGTCGATCGGTAATAATGACGCTCGTTACATAAACATTAGTTGGGTGCGGCCGATACCGACACTACGCGCACAAAAACTCGTTGGCGGCGCACAGTACAGCGCTGGAAAACCAAGGTGAGCGATTAACAGTCGATCGGTAATAATGCCGGATACCAAAAAGCATATGTACAAAAACCCGCAAATCAATCGGCCGTGGTATGGTGAAGGCCAGCGCGCCCATTACATCGAACGCTTACACATCGGTAATGACTCACACAACCAAAGAACTGCATGCTCGCGTGACCGAGCGACATTAGTGGAGAACTGAGTAGAAAATAATTGAGAAGATTGAGGAGGTAAACATGAGAGAATTTAGGAGGCAAAACGCGGGTAAACCGCTACAGTCATAAAATAAAACTATCTATAAAACACCTGCTTCTTCCTGTAGTCACTAGCACTATAGCTCTCCTTATCAATATGCATTGCACATAGTGGACCATCTCTCCCGCCATAAGTTTTGACAGAGCACCTCATCAAAAAATTTCCATAAAACAATGTAACATGTTTTTGGTGGTGGACTAAAGTTGCCCCCATGGACCAAGGTTGCTCAGTTTTACGGTACTGGGATGTTTTCTTTCACTCGGCCAGTTCTAGTCTGACTTTTGAATCCTGAATGATAGCACCACGAGAAGAAAAGAAGTGTGATTCCATTGACTACAGGCTCAACAGAAAACTTCAGCGATGGATGGATGCATCAGCAACGCAAACACAATGGAACAAGAATTATTGCGTCTGGACCACCAAGTTTGTCTATTCTGTAACTGCTGTCACTGGCTGACCTGTTT